>CM076850.1:115069218-115228531 GCA_039519185.1 Astragalus membranaceus
GGGAGAGAGAGAGAGTGAGTGGAATTGCAAGTTGTCATGTTGTACTATACTTGACCTTTCAAAATTCCAAAGATTATTGATTATTCCTTTCTAGATAATTCCTCATTATTCATGCCACTTTGGGCCATATCCTAGGAATCAATCATTGGGCCCAAAATTCCATGATATCACCATTCCCAAAATTGATTTGATACCTCACCTTGAAGGAAATTCCCATTTTGCCCTTTTTTTTTGAAGTTTGACTTTTTATGCAAAAATTCATCAATGCATGCGCATAAAAAATGTCCCAACTCATTTTGATCCAAATAAATTCCTCCAAAGTTGCACAGTGATTTTTACTGAGAAATTATCTTTTTAGGTAAAATGACCAAAATACCCTTTTTACCCAAAAAACCCTAATTTTGCCCCGAAGTGCATCCCAACCCTAAAAATGATTTTAAAAACTTTGGAATGCCTTTCAAGACTCAAAAATGCATGCCCATAGCATTTCTCACCTTTCAAAATAATGCCACACCTCTGAAACTATTTATTTTTGTGGAAAATTAGGGTTTTGACCTAAGCCGGACAAAATTGGGGTATGACACATCTCCCTGTTGAACTTGAGAACAAGTAATATTGGGCTATCAAAAAGCTAAATTTTGATCTCAGAAAGGCAGGTGAGCAAAGGTTTTTAGAGCTTAATGAATTAGAAGAACTTAGGCAATTCTCTTATGAGAATGCAGAGATCTATAAAGCAAAAACCAAAGCATGGCATGATAAGAAAATCCAAAGGAGAGAACTTAGAGAAGGAGGAATGGTTCTGTTGTACAATTCTAGGTTGAAACTCTTCCCTGGAAAACTAAGATCAAGATGGTCAGGACCATTCAAACTAGTTAAAATCTACCCCCATGGTGCAGTTGATCTATATGATGCAACCACTGATACCACTTTCAAAGTCAATGGACAAAGAGTGAAAATGTACTATGGAGAACATGTGGTGAGAGATAAGGTCACCACTCATTTTGAAAAACCTTAATGCAAGGTACAAGTCAGGCTGTAAGACTCTTAAAACAAGCGCTTGAGGGAGGCAGCCCATCACTATATATAGCTAATATTATTATTTTGTGCAATTTGATGTTTTGTGTATTTTGTAGAAAAACAACCCACCCCTCCACCAGAAATAACCCCAACAACAGAAAAAGAAACCCAAGTCACTAGAGAAGCTACACCATTCCCATCCCAAACTCCAAAAGAAACATCTCCCACCCCTATCACAGAACAAGCTACTGAGCCTACTAACCTTGTTGTTGAGAAAGTTCAAATGCAGGTAATTACTGAAGAGCCTGAGAAAGAGAGAGGCAAAGAAGGTTCTGAGCAGGAGAAGCAAGAAGAAGCTGTCAAGGAAGCTGCTGATGTGCCTACACCTAGTGCAGGAGCATCAAATAAAATCCAAAGTTATGGCAACTAGCCCTGCAGCAACAATTACTGCAGTTTTGAAAGCCTTGGCAGAGAAGAAAGTGATGCTGGGATACACTAGGAGGACAATGAAGCCTGCTCCAACAAAGAAGATGTGGACAATGAGCTCATTCTATGGTGTACAGGGTACAGGGGTACAAGCTGGTGAGAAGGAGGTAACTGAGGAAGCAACACCCAAAGAAGGAGAGAAAGAAGCTAAGAAGGTAGCAGAGCAACAACAAGAGGGAATTGAGCAGCAATCTGAGCAAACTCCAGTGCAGAGTGGTGTGCCTGCACTTGCAGTGTCTACACTGGCTACACCAGATGTTCCTACACAAGCTACACCTGAAGAGGCAGAAATGCCAGAGGCTAGTGTAGATGATCCTGGTATGCCTACCTCTGATGTGGCTGCTACCAAAACAAAGCCAAGGAAGATGAGAGCCAAACATAGCCCTGTTGTGAGAGCCAGTCCCAGATTCCAGAAGAAAGAGTAAAAGGATACTTTTAATGTTGTTTCCTATATTATATTTTGCTTTAGTACTTTACTCTATGTGTTAAATATTATATGTTAACTTACTGCTATGTGCTAAATACTTTTGATTATATCTCCCATGTTTTGGTTCCCCTGTTTACTCAACTTAGAGCAGTGAGGACACTGCTCATACTTAAGTTGGGGGGGAGAATACTATGTGTTTTGTGTATGCACTATATTTTGCAACATGTTTTGTGCTTAAGTAATGATATATGACTGAATATATGTTTGTATGATGTGTTTAAGTAACTTATGTATATGTGTTTAAATAAGTTCTTATAATATGTTAAAAAGCATGTGAGTATGTAGTGTTAGTATGTTTTAAGTTTTAGATGTACTTAACAAAGCATGTGATAACATGATTAATTGTGTTAACATGATGAATTAAGTGCATCAATTTCTGTTAGACTTAAATAAATATGAAACATGGTCAATTCATATTCTTCTCAAAAATTGAAGAAGTGCATCAATGAGTCAAATTTTTAAATGATGAAAAAGCCTTGTTTTTCTAGAAATGATCAGTTTTATAAATACTTTGACACAACAAAATTGAGTTTTGAAAAGAACCATGCTAGATGAAAAGCTATCCAAAGCAAGGAATTTTTGGAAATTTGAGGTCAAAATTTGATTTTTACTAAAAATATAGAAGAGCATAAGGAATTAAGTTTGGGGGAAAATTCCATGAATATGATAAGTCTATTTTTAGAGTCTTTTTAATAGTTATTTTATTAAGTCTTTTTAGTATTTTAATTATATTTTTGTTCTATTTTACTGCAAATGTTTACTTTTTATCTTCAGGTCTTATTTTGAAGCAATTTGGGCTGCTTAAAGTCTCAGCAGGTCAGAATTCGACTGGATCTCTCAGAATTCGACCAAGATCTCTCAGAATTCGACCAAGATCTCTCAGAATTCGACAGCATCTGTCTCAGCAGGCCAGATTTCGACTGGATCTCCCAGAATTCGACTGCTTCTGCTTCCCAGATTTCGACTGTGCCTACTTCTTCTGTCAGAATTCGACTGAACAGTCAGAATTCGACTGTGCCTCAACTCTGCTATCCAGAATTCGACTGAACAAGTCAGAATTCGAATTGCCCACTTGCTGATGGATATTTTGCCCACTTGTTGCCCACTTGTTGATGGATATTTTTGATGGCTACCTTGGCCAACTTGATTTGCCACTTTTTCCTCTTTAGGACCATTTTGCCCCTCATATTTTCCTATAAATAGAGGCTTGATCCTCACTTGTACCTAAGCTTGAATTTTGTTAGAAAATCAGTGACAAGGTTTCCTCTAAGATTCATGACTTCAATTTACTCTTCATGCTTTTTATGATTCTTGCTCATTTACCTTCTTGCTCCTTTAATTTCTTGCACCTTTATTTTCCAAGTCATTTACTTTCTTGCCCTTTAAATTCTTGCTATTTATTTTCTAAGTCATTTACTTTTCTTGCTATTTAATTTCATGCACCTTTATTTTCCAAGTTATTTACTTTCTTGCTCTTTTATTTTTCTTGCTCTTTAAATTTCCAAGTCAAGTAAACTACTGGCAAGTCAAGTAAATTACTGGCAAGTCAAGTAAATTACTGGCAATTTACTTTTCAAGCAATTTACTTTCTTGTCATTTACAATTCCGCTATTTATGATTTTTGCACTTTACCGCTTTCTTTTATTTCTCGCTATTTAACTTTATGTCTTCTTCTTTTATTTTCCTCCTTTCCAAAAACACTTTCCTTTCAGTTAATCAACTTTGAAAAATTAAATTGGTATTCACTTAGGCTCTCCCTGTGGACCGATACTCTTTTATTACGCGATACGACCCGTGCACTTGCGGGGCTTATCAAGTTTTTGGCGCCGTTGCCGGGGAGGCAGTGATATTAATTAAGTTTTTCGAAACCGGTTAGACTGAAATTTTATTTTCTTTTTCTTCTCTTGTCCCTCGAATGCGAAGAACCAGAAGTTTCGGTGAAACTGTTCAACCAATTCCCGAAATCGAAAGGTTCTTACATAGAAGGAGGAGAGAAATTCCCGATAACCAAATGGCGGCTAATGAAAATCGTGCTCTCAAAGAGTACGCAACACCTTCAGCAGAACCATCGGCTGCCATTGTACATCCAAATGTGGAAGCAAATAATTTTGAACTCAAATCATCTCTGCTTTCAATGGTTCAACAAAACCAATTTTCTGGTTTTCCCACGGAGGACCCAAATCTTCATATTTCAATTTTTCTGGAATACTGTGGGACTCTCAAATTAAACGGGGTACCTCAAGATGCCATAAGACTAAAGCTCTTCCCTTTTTCATTAAGGGATAGAGCTAGAGCATGGCTACATTCTTTGCCTTCGGAATCCATTACCAGCTGGGACCAGCTAAAACAAGCTTTTCTTACTAAATTCTTTCCCCCGAGTAAGACAGCTCAAATGAGAAATCAAATTACTCGATTTTCTCAAAACGACGGGGAATCTCTTTATGATGCTTGGGAACGTTTCAAAGAAATGTTAAGGCTATGCCCCCATCATGGACTAGAGAAATGGCTTGTTGTTCACACTTTTTATAATGGATTACAATATGCAACTAGAATGACTGTTGATGCAGCTGCAGGTGGAGCTTTAATGAACAAAAATTTCACTGAAGCTTATGCACTCATTGAAGATATGGCTCAAAACCATTGTCAATGGGCAAGTGAGCGAGCCATAGCAGATAAACCAGCATCATCAAAGGAGCCGGGTAAGTATGAAATATCCGCTGTTGATCATCTTGCCTCAAAAGTGGACGCACTTTTTCAAAAATTTGAAAAATTAAATGTAAGTGCCGTTTCACAAACTTTTTCTCCTACTACTCCACCATGTGAATTATGTGGGGTTGTTGGCCATATTGGAGCTGAATGCCAGCTTGAGGCATCTAGTACTGGAAATGAGCATATAAACTATGCTCAAAAAGAAGATCCGTTTTCAAATACTTATAATTCTGGGTGGAGAAATCATCCAAATTTTTCTTATAAAAATCCTCCACCCAATCCAGCACCTAGACCACCTCCTGTCTTTCAAAATCAAAGGGTTTTTAACAACCCACAAAACAACCCGCAAAAGTCGAACTTGGAATTTTTAATGGAAAAATTTGTGTCATCTCAAACAAAACAAAATGAAGAATTCAAAAATCATACTTGTTATTTGAATGACACACTTATCAAATTAGAATCAAAAATCGACTCTATTGCCACTCACAGTAAGATGCTTGAAAATCAAATAACTCAAGTGGCAACACAGGTGGCTTCATCCTCTAAATCTTCGGGGGTATTTCCTGAACAGCCTGAACAAAATCTAAATGGCCAAATATATGCTGTCACCCTTAGAAGCGAAAAACAATTAGAGGAACCAAGAGCAAGCCAAGAAAAAATTGTGAGTGACAAACATAATTTACCGTGTGAGCAAGAAGAGAAAGAAAAAGAGAAGGAACTAGAAAAAGAAAAAGAGAAGGAACCAGAAAAAGAAAAAGAGAAGGAACCAGAAAAAGAAAGAGAAGAACCATACATCCCCCCACCACCATACAAACCATCTCCTTTATCTTATTTTTCACCTTCCTTTGTGAAAAAAATAACATTTGATCTGGGGGGAATTGTAAAAAAGATCCTATTGCTTACACAACTTCCATTTTACAAGCCATGGGATCTAGGAAAATGCTTTCATTCTTCATATGTCACTTGGTCTCTATGCTTCAAGCAATGGGACCCAGGAATAACTTTCTAAAAGGAAAAGGTCAAGCTAATGACCATAAAAAGAGCGCTGCGTGGGAGGCAACCCACGGCTTAATGCATTTTTCGATTTATTGAAAAATAAAATACCCCAGGGCCGAGTATCCTGAACCAGACAGCCAGGTGAGCTCTCCTAACCCCTTTTGTCTTATTTGAAAAATCATTGAGGACAATGCCTAGTCCAAGCATGGGGGGGTATTTTATTGCTTTTATTAAAGAATGTCTTTATTGCTTTGCCAAGTTTTTATCTTTTCTGTACTTTGAATTGTATCTGCTCCCTCCACCACGAAACTTTGTGAACCCCAGAGCATGTTTTAGATAAGCCAGTTCTGGACAAAAATAATTTTTCAATTTTTCATTAGCAATCATCTAGGTGGACTGGTTGGGAACAACAAAAATTATATCATGGTTCGATTTCTACTTATAAGGCTTTTTCACACACACACTACTGAGACTATTTTCAGTTATTAATACAAATAGAAGGACTGAAAAGAAACTAGTAACCTGGTTCTCTTGGTGACATTCACTGGATGCGCGGTTACTGGAGAAAAAACGTCTGAGTTGGGGTATTCAAAAAAAAAAAAAAAAAAAAAAAAAAAAAAAACTTATGTATATATGCAAAACCAATTCAAAAATGCAGAAGTTAGTGCATTTTAATTGTCAAAATAAATGGTTAGCGTATAAGATCAAAAAGAAAAGAAAAATGCTTGAATACCCAACGTATAAAGACCCTCCTTTGAGACCCGGTCTTAGTAAATGGAAGACCCAAGCTTAAAAATGTTGGGGAACCGGTTCTATGATGACATGGATATCCTCTCTAATGTATTGATGCTTTAAATTTGTCTCCCAATTCCACAAAAAGCCCAAAATAGTAGCTCTCAAACCAAAGTGTTAGAATAGCCCCACAGTTCACTTAAGGTTTCGATATGAAAATAATTTTCCTTCAGAAATCGGCCTAAAGATTTACACTGTTTTTGCTTGAGGACAAGCAAAGGTTCAAGCGTGGGGGAGTTTGATAAGTCTATTTTTAGAGTCTTTTTAATAGTTATTTTATTAAGTCTTTTTAGTATTTTAATTATATTTTTGTTCTATTTTACTGCAAATGTTTACTTTTTATCTTCAGGTCTTATTTTGAAGCAATTTGGGCTGCTTAAAGTCTCAGCAGGTCAGAATTCGACTGGATCTCTCAGAATTCGACCAAGATCTCTCAGAATTCGACCAAGATCTCTCAGAATTCGACAGCATCTGTCTCAGCAGGCCAGATTTCGACTGGATCTCCCAGAATTCGACTGCTTCTGCTTCCCAGATTTCGACTGTGCCTACTTCTTCTGTCAGAATTCGACTGAACAGTCAGAATTCGACTGTGCCTCAACTCTGCTATCCAGAATTCGACTGAACAAGTCAGAATTCGAATTGCCCACTTGCTGATGGATATTTTGCCCACTTGTTGCCCACTTGTTGATGGATATTTTTGATGGCTACCTTGGCCAACTTGATTTGCCACTTTTTCCTCTTTAGGACCATTTTGCCCCTCATATTTTCCTATAAATAGAGGCTTGATCCTCACTTGTACCTAAGCTTGAATTTTGTTAGAAAATCAGTGACAAGGTTTCCTCTAAGATTCATGACTTCAATTTACTCTTCATGCTTTTTATGATTCTTGCTCATTTACCTTCTTGCTCCTTTAATTTCTTGCACCTTTATTTTCCAAGTCATTTACTTTCTTGCCCTTTAAATTCTTGCTATTTATTTTCTAAGTCATTTACTTTTCTTGCTATTTAATTTCATGCACCTTTATTTTCCAAGTTATTTACTTTCTTGCTCTTTTATTTTTCTTGCTCTTTAAATTTCCAAGTCAAGTAAACTACTGGCAAGTCAAGTAAATTACTGGCAAGTCAAGTAAATTACTGGCAATTTACTTTTCAAGCAATTTACTTTCTTGTCATTTACAATTCCGCTATTTATGATTTTTGCACTTTACCGCTTTCTTTTATTTCTCGCTATTTAACTTTATGTCTTCTTCTTTTATTTTCCTCCTTTCCAAAAACACTTTCCTTTCAGTTAATCAACTTTGAAAAATTAAATTGGTATTCACTTAGGCTCTCCCTGTGGACCGATACTCTTTTATTACGCGATACGACCCGTGCACTTGCGGGGCTTATCAGAATACAAAGGCCAAAGGGTGAAAGCTTGGAGAGTTCACGCCACAAGTGTCAAAACCACTCAAAAATGTCAAAAACATTCCAAAAATCTACACTTGCCCGGGTCATATATCTGAACCTGTCCCTTAAGTGCATTTGGTTTGAAAATAATGAACAAAGTTCAAAAAGAAAAAGAAAAAGAAAAGAAAAACAAACCAAAGCAAACACCACACTCAAAATAAGGTGTACCTACAATCCAGAAAAATGATGTCTTTGCACTCACTGCATTGCATCAACAAAAAGCAAACACCACAAATAGAAATAAGGCATTGGCTCAACAAGTTTGAAACACCAAAGCCCTTTGTTGTGCTTAAGAGTCCCCTAATTCTCGAAGAAATTGTTAGTCTAGTCCATATTTTGAAAAATCTCTAAGGGTGACCAAAAGAGTTCCATCTTTTTCAAAAAGCTAAGTAGAAACTCTTTGTTTAGTTATGGAACCAATTGAAACTCAATGAGCCACACACTCACACAAATGAGTTTTTATAACTCTGAATGTTTTAAGAAGGCAAGGGCATAGAAAAGAGGTCGTGAAAGAGAAAAGCTCATTAAGATACCGTTCAAACATTCCTTGAAAAACATGAGTTGAGATGTCTTCATAATTATAGAAGTCTTGTATTTACTCCTTGTCGTTGCTTGAGGACAAGCAATAATTTAAGTTTGAGGGTGTGATAACTCTATTTTATATAGAGTTATTCATACAATTAAACTTGGATTATTGCTTATCTTCAAGAACATTAATATATAAATATAGCTTATTTATTAAGAAACAACATTTTAAAGATTCAAATGAATAAGGACAATGAATTAGGCAAAATGCATATATCTTGTTAGGTTTGATGTTTCTGTTCAGTGCAGCTACTTCAGGTGTGCCCACACTGCCTACACTAGGAGTGCCCACACTGCCTACACCTGCTAAACCAGCACTTTGGACCAAAACATCCAAGGACCATTCCAATGCTTCAACACTTGATATGTGACGTCATGCCTAGTCATATGGAGCAGATCCACTGGCAGAATTCGGCGCCTACTATCAAAGACTAGTTGAGAAGCTCACTCACTCAAGGCCATGTGGCACTCATTCATTGGACCACCCCATGTGAGCTTCATGCAAAGTGACCAATTTGAACAACTTGCTTGATGGGAGGTCTGCAACTAACCATGGTTAATTATCTCAGTTACAATTTCGCGCCAAAGGAAACCCTCCAAGGGAGGCAAGCTCTCATGCCTATAAATAGAAGCCATATCTTCACTTAGAAATCATCCTTCATCCATTTCTTAAAGGATCACTTAAGGTAAGGAGGTGCTTGACAACCACTCCCTTCACTTCTACTTGGAGGAAACTTGTGTAAGGATATCATCTTGTACTTCAACTTGGAAATCTCATGCAAAAGTTCGTCTACTTGAGTAATCTCTATCTCTTTTAGTTCTTTTGCAATATTACTCATCTTGTTATGTTCCTTACAGATTCTTTCTATTTTATAATGAGTAATATGAGCTAATTTCCTTAAGTTGAGATGTTGTAAGCTTTGTAATGAACTTCTAAGTAAGTATATGTGGTTCAAGTAGTGTATGCATTTTAACTCTTGTGCAATACTTCTTTCAAAACTTATTCTGAATTTGATCACCTTAGAATAGGTAAACTTGTAACAGCAAACATGGGTTACATTTAAGATATCAAGAGTTGATAAGAATAAGTGTTAGTAACATCATCTTTGTTAAACTAGCTTTAATAAAGAATTGCTTGTTAAAACCATGTTAAGTCCTAGACATAGGATAACATAGTTCTTAGGGTGATACAGTGGGCGCTTAAGAGACAAGAGTGAACCTATTTAGCATGCCTAGACATAGGAAGCTTGTAATGAAACTCTGAAGAAAGTGACTGAAAAGCACACACTCATGCAGCTGCACTCAGTGTACCTACACTTCCTACACCACTAAAACTCTTAGAAGTAAGTTACTTGGTGAAAACATCTCAACTACTTTATCTAACTGATTTCCTTCACATATTTACTGTTTATATTGTTTAAATACACTTCATAAACTCCAACCAATTGTGAATAGTGTAGACACACTAAGTATACACTCTAAGCAACATAGAGTTTTCATAATCTTTGTGGGTTCGACCTTTTCTTATCATTATATTACTTGTGTGACTATGTATACTTGCATACTATTTTCCACACCACTGGGTTATATCATTAAAAAGGGGGTGCGTTTAGTAGCAGGCCAATTCCTATACTGTGTTTATCAGTCCACGAAACATGGGCTTCTCAGGGGGGGTTTACGCAGCAAACAAAGGGGTGTAAGAAGCAAACGTAAAAAAAAAATACATACTATAAAAGCTAAACCTAAAACCGAAACCCTAAAAAATTTCTTCCCCTCTACTCAGCGCCGCTTCCATCATTTTCTCTCTAACCCTAATTTTTCTCTTCTCCTCCCATCGCTAATCATTTTGCTCTCCCTCACCTTACTTTCTCTTTTCACCTACAGCGCCGCCTCACTTCTCAAGAGAGAGAGAGGAAATTTCGAAGAAGAGTAAACAGGGGGAGAGAAAGAGAGATGAGAGATTTTTGGGTTGAGAGGGAAGAAAAGACGAAGGAGAAGAAGGAGGAAAGAAGAAAGGGAGAGACACGAAGGAGGAGAGAGGGACGGTGGTGCTGGCTACGATTAGAAAGAGAAAGAGACGCGAAGGAGGAGAGAGGGATGGTGGTGCTGGCTACAGTTAGAAAGAGAAAGAGACGCGAAGGAGGAGAGAGGGACGGTGGTGCTGGCTACGGTTAGAAAGAGAAAGAGACGCAAAGGAGGTTTCACCGGAGGGGGAACCACCACAGGGGGGTACCGTGGTGGTGCCGGCGGGCACGAACAGAGGGGAAACGAGTACGTGCAGTTCTGCGGTGGTGGTTCGCAGCAGTGATGACGGCGACGCTTGGTGGCCGGAGTTCATCTAAGTTTTTTTCTCACCCCATTTTTTTTTAACTTTCTCTTTTAGTCATTCTCTATTTCTGATCTTAACAAAAAAATTGCTTTTTTATTTTTATATTTTTGACCCCGTTTTTTTGTACTTTTTTGAACTAGGTCTTTTTTGTTCTTAGAGACCTATGGTTTTTGCACTCTGTTGTAGTAATAAAAAGGATTCACATCATACTTATAAGTTTGAATGACCTTTTTTTTATATGGACTTTGATGCATCTCTTACTTTCTTCAACAACAGAAATGACGATATGTCATCCTCCATATTTTTTAAGAAAGCTCTAAACCTAAAGACTAATAGCATGCGTATGCTTCCTATTTATTAGATTTAAAAAAACAACACACCAACCTAGTTTTCCAGCTACTGATAAGCCTCCTTTTGTTTGCTCTGCTGCTACTACTACCCTTTTGACTACTTCTGCTGCTGTTCCCCCCTTTGCTTCAGAAACTTTTAGATGCTTAGTGATTAGGGTTTTAGTGTGAAACCCTAATTTCAGCTCTGAAATTTTGTGTATATTCGTTTGGATTTTCTGTCTGGATTTTGGTGTGAAATTTTTTTGTCCTTTTTTTGATTGTGTGCTACTGTTTGGTATTTATAGGCAGGTTGATGAGGTGCTGAGGAGTCAAAAAGGACAGTCAGCAAAAGGACAGCAATTATGGCAAATTTAAGGCACAAAAAGGACAGCAATTGAGGAAGAATCAAAAGGACAAAGGACAGCTATTTGAATGGGAAAAGGACAATAGGTGGCAATGGAGGAAGGACATGATTCAAGGAGAAACCCTAGCTAGGGCAGGCAGCAGCAGCAGCTGCGCCCCCTTTCTTCTTTTTTCTTTTTTTTGAAATTTTGTATTTTTAATTTTGTATTATTTATCTTTTGCTGTTTTTTTTGTTTATATGTGTAAAAAGGCTATATTATATATCAAAAAAACCTTTGACTATTCATTTTCTTCACTTGTTTTTTTTTGCACCAATAACAATAGACTAATAATAACAATAAAATAAAATAAAGCGAGCGTCAAAACAATCGTTGCACGAGAGTGCCAAAGACACGCGCGTTTAAAACGATATGTGACACAATGAAAATAAGAACTTTTTGGATTTTGATTGATTGGACAAAATTAGGGCATGACAGTAATCTAGATGAGCAAATTTACATGGATCCAGAGTGGATCAGTGATACTGCCCCTCTTTATTTATTTTTTACTAGGAAATATGAAGGGCTTCCAAATTTCTCGAGTAAAATAGAAATAAAGGTAAAAGGACACTAATTTTGTCAAAACTTTTTTTGAGAAATACATAAAAAAATGGGTTTACATAGAACAAAAATAAATAGGGATCACCGGGGATTTGATGGAGCACTTGGGCGCTGATGGTCTAATTTGTAGTCGACGCTTGGCGCATTGATTGGAGTTAAACTGAAGGACCGACGGGGTCTGAAGGACATGCCTAAGCCTGATGGACCAATGGGTCTGTGATAGGCCGCAAGTGCACGGTCTTGTCGCGTAATAAAAGAGTTATCGATCCACAAGGAGAGCCTAGGTGATTACCAATTTAATTTTCCAAAGTTGATTAACTGAAAAGAAAGTCTTTTTAGAAAGAAGGAATGTTTTTGTTGATGTTTTAAAGATAAAAAGAGACTTGGGGTATTAGTTTCATCGAAATGATAAGGTTTCCGTTATCAATCCTTTCGACTATTTTCCAGTTTAAAGAACGATATATTTCTTAAGACAAGGCGACGGTTGTAGCAAGAGTTTCCTTTCGGAATACAAACACGCGTTCTAAACTAATTATCAAGCCTATTTTCATGGTTGATTATTATTAGAACCCATTAAGCAAAGACCTTTTCGTGTCTCAATAAAACCAAAACTATTTTCATGTGTTGATTTTATTGTCTAATTTCATAGATCCAACAACCACGCTTCCCCTTTCGGTACATCGTGTGGTGTTTTGAAATAATAATGAAAAGTGATGAAATTAGATTTAAAAATACAAAGCGATTAAGGTGGAGAATAGTCTCGGGAATTAATTAGTAGGAAGCCATAATTTGTTTGTTGCCAAAAACCCCAAGGCTAAGAAAGTCTACTCACTCATGATCATTGTAGACAAAAGAGGAGAAGAGGAAGATTGCATATTTGTAAATTGCAAGAATTTGTAAAGAAAGCGATAAGTTGCGGAATGTGTAAATTGCAAGAATTGTAAAGAAAGCGATAAGTTGCGGAATGTGTAAATGAGTTAGGAATTAGATGTTAGAATGGCAAGAAAATAAATGTTAGGAATTGAGAAAATTGCAAAATTATAAATAGCGGAATTGTAAATGACAAGAAAGTAAATTGCTTAAAAAGTAAATTGCAAGGAATTTAAATGACTTGGAAAATAAAAGAGCAAGAAAGTAAAAGGGCAAAAAAAGTAAAAGAGCGAGAAAGTAAAATGGCAAGAAAGTAAAAGAGCGAGAAAGTAAAAGGGCAAGAAAGTAAAAGAGAGAGAAAGTAAAAGGACAAGATAGTAAAAGAGCAAGAATTAAAAGAGCAAGAAAGTAAATAAGCAAGAAAGTAAATAAGCAAGAATTAAAAGGGCAAGAAAGTAAATAAGCAACAATTAAAAGGGCAAGAAAGTAAATAAGCAAGAATCATAAAGAACATGAAGAGTAAATTGAAGTCATGAATCTTAGAGAGTTTTTGAGAGTGATTTTCTAACAAAATTCAAGCTCTCTTACAAGTGAGGATCATGGTCCTATTTATAGGAAAATATGAGGGACAATGTACTTGAGTGGAGGGGCAAAATAGTCATTTCAAGTTTGGCAAAGGTGGCCATCAACAAGTGGACAAAGCACTTGAGTGGAGGGGCAAAATAGTCAAAAAGAAGTGTGAACTCAAGTTGGCAAAGATAGCCATCAACAAGTGGACAAAGCACTTTGAGTGGAGGGGCAAAATGGTCAAAAAGAAGTGAAAAATCAAGTTGGCAAAGATGGCCATCAGCAAGTGGCCGCAGCCAAAACTAACTGCTTCTTGGCGCCCTTGGCGCCCTGGGCACCCTTGGCGCCCTGTCCTGCGCCAGTTTTGCGCTGCTGCTGCTCCTTGGCGCCCTGTCCTGCGCTGCTGCTGCTCCTTGGCGCCCTTGGCGCCCTGTCCTGCACCAGTTTTGCGCTGTGCTGCTCCTTGGCGCCCTTGACCCCCTGTCCTGCGCCAGTTTTGCGCTGTGCTGCTCCTTGGCGCCCTTGGCGCCCTGTCCTGCGCCAGTTTTGCGCTTTGCTGCTCCTTGGCGCCCTGCAGAGTGCCTAGTGCTGTCTAAAAATTGTTCCTCCTCAAATATTTTCTTTGTTCATCATTTTAGCTCATATTTTCTCTTTTGCTTCAAAATAAAACCAGAAAATAAAAAGTAAGCATTTGTAGTAAAATAGCTCAAAAAAAATATTAAAATAAAAAAAAAACTTAATAAAAATAACAATTAAAAAGACTCTAAAAATAGGCTTATCAGTCTGATGGAGCGCAAACTAGCAACTGTACTAGTAAAACGGCCTGCTTGGGGGGATGGCCTTTTTCGAGCGACCATGGGGGCAAGGTCAGGTCGTTGACCTGATTTGCACACCTCGAAGGACGTGCACTGTGTTTTTTAGGCGGACACAGCTAGTCTGAAGAACTTGGGGTCGGATGATCTCTCGGTTACTCGATAACGCGACGTGCCATCTGGATTGAAGGACCAATTGTTGGTTTGAAGAAGCGCTAGGGCTCTGAAGGACCGTTGGGGTTTAAAGGACTGGTGCTAGACACAGTGCTGACATTACAATTTAAACTTATCTCAACAGATAAAAATATCTATTTTTGAACGTATGAAATGGATGATGGATGCGTGCATGCAGTGTAAGCATGCGCAATGATCAATATCTGGTGGTATGATGAATGAAATGTGGAATGATTTTTCTTTTTGTTTTTTGTTTTTGGTTCTTTTTCTTTTTTTTGATTCTTTTCGCTCTTTTGCTCTTTCTTGACTCTTTTGCTCTTTCTTGACTTTTTGCTCTTTTGCTCTTTCTTGACTCTTTTGCCGATCTCATCAACTCGCAGGACTCTCGACGGGAGATATGGGGGTTGCCCAAAGCAGTGGTACCAGAGTGCGGGTTATTGCGATTAGTTGCTTGAAGTGATTATGCATTTGTCTTCTTTGCAATTTTATGAGAGATCATCTCCTTTTTGTGATTTTTAGAAGTTTCGCAATGATTGTAATGCTTTTGATCATGCACATGTTTCGCAATTTAGTATCATTTCACCACAAAACATCATTTTAAAGCAAATAGGGAAATGAGAGAATAAAAGAACGAGTTTTGTCATACCCTAATTTTGTCCGGCTAATTGACAAAAAAATCCAAAAGAGTTTTTTTATTATCGTCGTTTTAATCGTGCACGTGTCTTTAACAGTCAACGTGTGACGTTTATTTCGATACTCGTTTTTGTTGATATTGCTCTATTTCATAAAATATAAAAAATATAAATGAAATGTAATATAAAATTAAGCAAAAGCTGAATAGCCAAAATCCCTTTTATTAAATAATCAAGTCTTTTTACACATATAAACAGAAAAGCAAAAAGATGTAAATAGTACAAAAAAATTAAAATACAAAATTCAAAAAAAGAGGGAAGGGGGCGCAGTAGCTGCTGGCTGCCCTAGCTAGGGTTTTTCCCCTCAATGACTGTCCTTTTGTGCCACCTATAGCCAGCTAGCTGTTGTCCTTGATCCTTATCCAATTGCTGTCCTTTTTGATTCCTCACCTCCATCACACCAATTCACCTATAAAAACCAAACAGCAATGAACAGTAAGGGGGGAACAATTTCAGAGAGAAAATACAAAGACACAGTGATGGAGAAATAGGCACAGTTACGCACAGTAACAGCAAACCAAAATCGGGATAAGGGAAGAGGAGAGATAAGCTGAGGTGAAAGGAAGATGAAGAAAACACTATTAAAACAGCCACCACTCCTACGGCAAACAACCACCCCTACCACAAACACCGTAAGAGCCTCCCCCTGTTATTGCAAACCACCCTCACAAGCCCAGATCGAACAAAAAACCACGGTGGCGGACCCTCCTCCTCCCTCTTCGACGTCGTTCCTCTTCCCTCACCATCGCATTCCCCCTGCGGCGAAAACCCACAGCGAAAACCGTCGCCGATAAACCTCCGCCGAAGACCGCCGCCGTCGGCTTCCCTCCGCTCTCCTTTCACTGTCGTCCCTCTCCTTCTCTCCCCTCGACTCCATTTCTCCACAACGTCGCCGGAGCCCACCAAGGCCTCCCTCCGGTGTCGTCTCCCCCATTGCCACCATCACCCTCACCTCTCTCATTATCCTCCGGCCACCGCAACCACGTCTCTCTCCCTCTCAACTCTGCCGTCCTCTTTCACGAACCACCTTCACCACCGTCAGTGGCCATCCCCTCTCACTATAACACCCCTTTTCTACCCGGTAAACTTTTGACAAAAATCAGAGTTTCAAAAACATTTTTCACTACACCCACAAGGGATGCCACATTTACACCAATAAAACATCACACGCCAATAAAAAAATTCACCATTAAAATAGTACGATACATAGCACGTCATAAATGGGACGAACCCCCAAAACACCTGTTCAGTCTACATGACAGTAACTCCATCACCACGCAGCGGAATAAAAATAAATGTTTCAATGAATAATCATAACATCACCATAAAACTTCAGAATTAAATAATAGAGACAACTAATAAAGACCAGCGTTCATCCCCCCGAATGCTACGTATCAGAGCGACGACACCGACTCGACTAGCGAAGGTAGACATGCCTTCACTCGTAATCACCTGCACGTTACCGGCATAGGGGTAACATTCAAACAGAATGGGTGAGATATCTAACATTATAATAGCATATATGATAGGCAATATGCTAGAGTTATGACAACTATATCTACCACTTCACAACAACATCAAATTGCAGTCACCAAGAATCATCACCAATGTCATGAGTAAATGAATGAGATGCAACCCACACCAACGGGTATATGCATGTAGTACCTATCATCACCAATAAAATAGCCAATAAGGGCATCATCACCTATATCATCACCAAGTTTTTTTTGAGCATCATCATCATCACCTATAGCCCCAAGGCCGAAGCCTTCATCAACAAAGTAATGCATATGAAATGTATGCGACACCATGAACAATGCACCAGAGACAATCAACAACAATAGTCATCTAAATAGCACAACAACACCAATATCAACAAATGGTCATGGACCCATCACCTAACACCTTAGCCAATAAAATAGGCACATCACCTCTTATATCATCACCAATAACACCAATCATCACCAATAACACCAACACCTATGGGACAGTCTAACAACTCAACCGTAACATCAACAACCACCGACACCAATAGATTTACAACGTTAATGGCAACAACAATTTTACAACACCGAGAACAACGACAATTTACAACACCAATGACGATATCAATTTACAACACCAATGACAACGACCACCGGGACAGCCACCCAGGCGCCCAGTCACCAATAACCACAGACAGGCAGCCAATCATGGCGCCTACGGCGCCCACTGCGCCAAACACCACGGGACAGCCACATGAGGGGCCCCAAACCACCAGAAAATGGCACCCTTGATGGCGCCCAGCAAGCCAAACAACACAGAAAATGGTGCCCAGCAGGCCAACAACAGAGAACGACGCCTAGGAGCAGGGCGCCTACCACAACAGCAGCAAAACAGACATGGCAGGAACTGGCGCCCAGCAACAGGGCGCCAACAGGCAACATCATCCAGCAGGAACTGGCGCCCAGCAACAGGGCGCCAACAGGCAACAACAACAAACAGGAACTGGCGCCCAGCAACAGGGTGCCAACAGGCAACAGCAACAAACAGGAACTGGCGCCCAGCAACAGGGCGCCAACAGGCAACAGCAACGAACAGGAACTGGCACCCAGCAACAGGGCGCCAACAGCATCAGCACAGAATTAGGGTGTGGCGCCTAGGGACAGGGCGCCAACACCAGCAACAACCAAATAGGACATGGCGCCCAGGGATGGGGCGCCTGCATCAGCAAGCAACATAACACCAGCACAGGGCGCCTAGGGCGCCAGTTTCAGCAGCAACACAGGGACTGGGCGCCTAGGGCGCCACTTTCAGCACAACAACAAACACTAGGCGCCTAGGGCGCCAGTTTCAGCAACAGGAACAATACTGGGCGCCTAGGGCGCCATTTCCAGCAATATCAAAACAGTATTGGGCGCCTAGGGCGCCACTTCCAGCAACCAAGACAGCAACAACATATGCGACACACAACATCAATGGCGCCCATGGCGCCTAGGGACCAATTTTTTTTTATTTCCACCATGATCAATCACCAAACACCAAATTGCAATCATCATGAATACATTCAAACATCACCAAATAAACACCAAACAAAATCAAAGAGACAACATAGAGCCTATCTCCCACATAACACCCATCATACACCCCATTATAAAGGTAGAACCCACCCTTACCTCGATAAGAATAATCTGCGGTATCAACAAGAGCAAGAAAATATGCCGGTAGCGACAGTTCAACACTCAACGGGCGCGAAGAAAAGTTCACAGGTTGTATAGAGAGTGAAATATGGCTGGACAAAAACAATAGTAATTATAAACTGATTATTTCGGAATTTCTAAAACTGAAACGAAGTCTAACGGAACAAAAATTGAATTACGGTAATTGTCTCACCGAAAAAGGGGTCCGACGTCAACTTCACCGAAACGAAAAAGAGACTAGTGCTTCCCGAAGGTTTCGACGCGTAGAATCGGAAAACGGCGTCCGTTTTTCCAACCAAAAACTATGGTGGCCGGAAAGTGCGAAAAACAGTTTGCCCAGTGCTAAAATACGCAACAAATGGTGCTTCCTTTGATAAAACGGAGGTTGGAAACAGGTTCAGAGGGTAATTTCGAGTGGGGTGGTGAAGTTTGGGACCAAACAGTGGCTTAACTAGTGAGATTGAGAAAAAGGAAGATTGGGGCTTGGGTATGGAGTTCGGCGCCGTCGCTGTGTTGAAGACGATGAATACTTGGTATTTTTAAGAAAACTGTTTATAGGCTTGCTTGCAATTGTTAGGTAAAAAAATAGATCATGGGCTATTATAAAAGTTGGGTTACATCTAGTGGTTTTAAAACCAAAAGGGAATTGGGACCAAGTCCAGCTTCACGATGGTAGCTTCATCGTTGCTGGCTTATTTAAACCTTTTTTTTTCTTTCTCAAGCATTATAACATAATCCACTAATCTAGTCTATTATTTTATTAAATATAAAGTAATAAAAATAACATATTACCAAAATATACACAAATAGAAAAATAGGCACACACAAAATTATCACACAATTACTAATTCTAACATAAACATAAGCCCACATAAAATAATATATTATTATTACTCTAATATTATTTTCCACACTTAATTAACCTATTAATTAAATAAGAGTCAACGTAGCAACTATACTAATAATTCCCAACTTCAACAATTCTCACACTTAATTATTGAATAAGTTAATTAAATAATTAATTAAATATTTGGGGCGTTACAACGTCGCCGGAGCCCACCAAGGCCTCCCTCCGGCGTCGTCTCCCCCATTGCCACCATCACCCTCACCTCTCTCATTGTCCTCCGGCCACCGCAACCACGTCTCTCTCCCTCTCAACGCCGTCGTCCTCTTTCACGAACCACCTTTACCACCGTCAGTGGCCATCCCCTCTCACCGTCGCATGCCTCCCCCTATCCTTCTCTCCCGTCGTTCACGTTCTCTCCCTCTCCTTTCCCTTTCCCTTCTCTCTCTCTCTCTCACACTGTCACTCCTCTCTCTCCCTTACCTTCTTTCTTGCGCTTTCCTTCTCTCTCTCTCTCGCGTTTTCTTCCTTTCTCTCTCTGCTGTGGAAAATTTTCTCTCTCTTCTTTCCATTGTTTCTGGTGCGGCGCTCTGATGAGTGTAGAGAAGATTAGGGTTTCTCAGATCGCTTCTTTCCCTTTATACTCTCACCCACTTTCTTATCTATTTTATTTTAAAATTCAAATACCAGACCACTATTCGCACCTCCCCTTGTTTTACAATGCAACTCCCTTTGAAAGCCCTGTTTCGCAGGCCCCAAATCCAACAGCTTGAATTGGGTTGTTCGTTACTTACACCCCCAATCTATAATACAACCCTTCCTGTTAATTGCACCCTATTTTACAATCGCAACCCCCAGTCTGCTTGTAACAAAGCCCTTTTAAATTCGTCTTTATGTTTACACCCCCCAGATTTCGTTGTTATAACCCCTATTTGTTTTAAATACCAAATTCCTTTTCACACCCCTTTGTAAATATGCACACCCTTTTCTTTCCCGTTTCTAAATTTCTTCTCTGCAAACAAACATTTTCTTTCACAAACCTATTTTCTCCCGAATAACAAATAAAAATTTTCCCAAACATATAAGTAGGTTGTTATTAATGATCACTCCGAGTTTAACTTGTTTGATAGTCAATAACAACTATATTTTTTTTTCAAACAGCCTGTGTGATTTGATTCTCTACCAGGAGATACGTAGGAATGTCAAACAAGGCAACCGTAGGAGTAGAGGGCGGTCGACCTCTGTCATAAAAAACATCAACACACAAATATTTTCTACCCAAGAACTACGTGTGATTTGATTCTCTACCAGGAGATACGTAGGAGCAGAGGGCGGTCGACCTCTGTCAATTGCATTAATAAAAAACCTTTTTTTTCTTTTAATTAATTTCTCTCCTATTTCTCAAAAAGTACAAAAATAATTAACTATTTACCGAGTCTTTATTTTTATTTGCAAATAAGGGTAAAACAAATATATTTTTTTCAATTAATATTTTTACACATTTAGTTAAAAGGTAGCATTCCTTAGGAAGGATGTCGTAGGGTGCTAATACATTCCCTACGCATAAACGACTCCCGAACCCGAACTTGGTCCGCAAACCCCCCTATCCAAATAAAAGGTTGTTTCCAATATTTTTTCCTAAAAATAAATATTGGAGGCGGCTTCATTTCAAGAACTTCGAAGAATCCCTCCTCCGGATTTTTCGGTCACTACAAGTTTAATATTCAAATGGAAACCAAATGCGCCGAAGGTCACATCGGCTGAGAATTACATTGAGAGTTTAAACTACGAAAAGAAGAAAGAAAAGGAAAGAGCAGATCTTTTGACTGTTTGTATCTTTGAAGTAACAACGCCAATCACCCATGCACATGACCTTGAGCATTCATCATCCAACTTTCGAAGGTATTGACTGCCTTTGCATTTGTTCAAAGTCCAATTTTTTGACCCTAATTTTTGCCTGGACTGCTCTTTAGAGTTTTCAATCCACCGGGTCGCTCTAATTTTTGCCTAGGCCGCCCTTTCGGGTTTTCAACCTAGCGAGCTCATTTTTGTTTGGCTTATCTTTCTCTTTTTTCCATATATTTCTTTAGGCATAGTACTTCTTGACTGCGTCTGAGTTCACTGGGAGTGGGAGGTCTTCACCGTCCATTTTTGTGAGAATCAAGGCTCCTCCAGAGAATGCTTTCTTTACCACATAAGGTCCTTCATAGTTAGGGGTCCATTTCCCACGGGAATCCTTTTGGATAGGCGAAATCTTCTTGAGCACGAGATCTCCATCTTGAAACTGTCGGGGTCGAACTTTCTTATCGTAGGCTTTCTTCATTCTTTGCTGATACAACTGCCCGTGACACAAAGCAACCACTCTCTTTTCCTATATGAGGTTCAACTGGTCCAGACGAGCTTGAACCCATTCTGCTTCCTCTAATTTTGTTTCCATTAGCACTCGCAGAGAGGGTATTTCGACTTTGATGGGAAGAACTGCTTCCATCCCATATACTAGTGAGAATGGTGTTGCCCCTGTTGACGTACGAACTAAGGTCCGATACCCATGCAAAGCGAAGGGCAACATTTCATGCCAGTCCCTGAAGGTCACCACCATCTTTTCCACAATTTTCTTTATGTTCTTATTTGCCGCTTCGACAGCCCCATTCATCTTTGGACGGTATGGGGAGGAATTATGATGTTGGATTTTGAAGTCGTCACACAACTCTTTCATCATTTTGTTGTTTAGGTTGGTCCCATTATCCGTGATGATCTTATTTCGAAGACCGTAACGGCAGATCAAATCTCTTTTTATGAACTTGACAACCACAGATTTTGTTACACTGGCATAAGAAGCGGCCTCGACCCATTTGGTGAAATAATCAATAGCGACAAGAATGAAGCGATGCCCATTTGATGCATTGGGTTCGATGGGACCGATGACATCCATTCCCCACATTGAGAATGGCCATGGTGTTGTTAGGACATTCAACGAAGCAGGCGGCACATGGATATTATCAGCGTAGATTTGACACTTGTGGCATTTTCTCACGTAGTTAAAGCAGTCGGTCTCCATTGACAACCAGTAGTAGCCGGCCCTTAAGATTTTTCTTGCCATGGTGTGCCCGTTAGAATGGGTTCCGAACGAGCCTTCATGGACATCTTTCATAATTCTTTCTGCTTCTTCTTTTGCCACACATCTGAGGAGGACCATATCGTGATTCCTTTTGTAAAGCACCTCCCGGTTTAGGAAGAAACCCATTGACAACCTCCTAAGTGTTCTCTTATCATTCTCAGTGGCACCAGGAGGGTACTCTCTGCTTGTGATATAGTGCTTGATAGCGTAGTACCAAAGTTTACTATCAGGCTCTTCTTCGATTGCCACACAATGATGTGCCGGTAGGTCTCGATGCTGGATTCGGATGAATGTCAGACTTTTGTTGTCATTGATATTTAACATTGATGACAAAGTCGCTAAAGCGTCAGCCAACTGATTTTCTTCGCGAGGGAGATGGTGGAAACTGATCTCCTCTAACCGTTCAATCATCTTTTGGATGTGATCGTGATAAGGAATCAATTTGGAATCCCTGGTTTCCCAGTCACCTTTTATCTGATGGATGACTAAGGCTGAGTCCCATATACATTGAGTCTTTTGACTTTCCATTCAAAGGCCGCTTTGATGCATAGGACACACGCTTCATATTCTGCAATGTTATTGGTGCAATAGAAGCTCAGTCTGGCAGTAAATGGTATGAAGCGGTTATCAGGAGAAATCAATACAGCTCCGACCCCATGCCCATACAAATTGGAAGCGCCATCGAATAACATTCTCCACCTTTCATTGTCTGGAGATTTCCCTTCTCCGAATAGAGCCATTATATCTTCATCTGGGAAATCAAACTGCATTGATTGGTAATCCTCAATAGGCTGGTGTGCCAAGTATTCAGCTAAGGCACTACCTTTGATTGCTTTCTGAGTGACATACAAGAGGTCGTATTCGGATAATAGCATTTGCCAGCGGGAGATTCTTCCTGTGAGTGCGGGCTTTTCAAAAATGTACTTGATTGGATCCATTTTAGATACCAACCAAGTCGTGTGGCTCAGCATATACTGCCTCAGACGACGTGCAGCCCAAGCCAAAACACAACACGTTTTTTCCAACAATTAGTATCTTGTCTCGCACTCGGTGAACTTCTTGCTTAGGTAGTAGATGGCATGTTCTTTCCTTCCGGACTCATCATGTTGCCCCAGTACACAACCCATTGATTTGTCTAGCACTGTTAAGAACATAATGAGAGGTCTTCCCTGCACAGGTGGCATCAGAATCGGTGGATTTTGGAGGTACCTCTTGATGTTTTCAAAGGCTTCTTGGCAATTATCGTTCCACTTTGTTTCTTGGTTCTTGCACAACAACTTGAAGATAGGCTCGCAGGTCGATGTTAATTGGGATATGAATCTGGAGATGTAGTTCAACCTTCCCAGAAACCCACGAACTTCTCTTTCAGTTTTAGGCGCTGGCATTTCTAATATCGCTCGTACTTTGGCTGGACCCACTTCTATTCCCCTCTGACTGACTATGAACCCCAACAGCTTTCCTGATCTTACACCGAAAGTACATTTGGCGGGGTTTAATCTGAGTTTGAACTTCCTTAGGCTTTCAAAGAGTTTTTGCAGATTAACAACATGTTCTTCTTCAGTCTTGGATTTTACGATCATGTCATCCACGTAGACTTCTATTTCTTTATGCATCATATCATGGAATAAAGTTACCATCGCCCTCTGGTATGTTGCACCAGCATTCTTTAGGCCGAACGACATTACTTTGTAGCAGAAGGTGCCCCAAAGAGTGATGAAGGTGGTTTCTCCATGTCTTCAGGGGCCATCTTGATTTGATTATATCCGGAATATCCGTCCATGAAGGAGAAAAGAGAGTGTTGCGCCGTGCTATCTACCAGGACATCAATGTGAGGCAAGGGAAAGTCATCTTTATGGCTGGCTCTATTCAGATCCTGATAGTCAACACACATCTGAACTTTCCCATCTTTCTTTGGAACTGGGACAATATTGGCTACCCATGGTATTGGGTCAAAATTGACAGGCTTTCTTTCCGGGTAATTTTGTGGTCTATAGTTTGGGTTGACTTGGTGAGGTGGGACTAATGGTGTTTGGGTATGGATTTGGAAGGTTTGTCGGGGATTGTTATAGGGAGGCTTTCCGGATCCAGAGATGACATTGGCTTCTCCTTTCTTCTTTTTAGGGAATCCTGGGAAGGGTTTTTTCTGATTACTGGTTCCAGCAATGTTATGGGGAATCTTCCCATTTCTCCATCCATTTTCTAATCTTTCTCCGATGACAATTATATCTGAGAAGCTCGAAGACACACTCCCGATCAACCTGTCGTAGAAAGGTGATTGAAGAGTATCCATGAACATGGATACCATCTCCTTTTCTAACAAAGGTGGTACTACTTGCGCAGCCAACCCTCTCCAGCGTTGGGCATATTCCTTGAAGGACTCATTATCTCTTTTTGTCATGCTCTGCAGTTGTGTCCTATCGGGAGCCATGTCAATGTTGTATTTGTATTGCCTTAAAAATGCATCAGCTAGGTCCTTCCAGCACCTGATATGGGCACGCTCTAATTGCATATACCAGCTCGAAGCTGCCCCAGATAGACTGTCCTGGAAGTAGTGAATGAGCAGTTTGTCGTCATGAGCAAACACATCCATCCTCCTGCAATACATGATTAAGTGCCTCATGGGGCAGGTTGACCCTCTATATTTTTCGAAGTCTGGCACCTTAAATTTAGGAGGGATGACCACGTTAGGGACGAGGCACAAGTCATAGGCATCTCTCGCACCAACATTGGATCCTTCAACTACTCTCAGCCTTTCCTCGAGCATTTGTAGTTTGTCCTTGGCTTGAGGTTTCTCCATAGAGTAATTGTGAGGGAGCCCACTCATACCATAGTAAGGATGAAACATCAGAACTATGACTGAGTTCACATTTGGGATATGTGAATGAGTGGGGTTCCTGAGATTGGACCCCTGAGCTTGAGCATCAACTATCAGCGGTGGAGTGTAGCCAAGTGGGAGTCTTTGTGGCGCGACGACGGGGATCGGGTTTTGAATCTGTGGCGCTCCCGGATTACCATCCTGACCTGTCGGTGCAGGCTGTTTTTGGCCCACGACTCCTGAGGGACCATCTTCCGAATTGGCATCGGCTGTCGGAGGTGTGAAACCTTGCGGAAGTCCGTAAGGAGGTCATTGGTAACCTTGGCCATTAGCACCAGTAGGGTACACTGTATGTGGGATTCCAGGTCCATTGGGAAGAGGAGGGTTGGTAACTTGGTTTTTAGTGTTCCCAACAGAGACATCTTCATCCGCGTTTCCGTTCCTCAAAGCTTGTAAAACCTTTAAGATTTCAGCCATCTGTTCTTTCATCCCATCTATTTCTGCCCTAAGCTCTTGATTGCCTAGGTTCTGATTACCCTGACCTAAGTCATCCTGATGTGGATTGCCTTGATCTGGGTTATCCTGAGGCGGATTGTCCTGATTTGCTTCCATGTTTCTAGTCTGAGAACGAGTCCAATAGCGATGTTGACGCACCAGCTTGTCTTTTACTCTCTGTTGATGGGATACATGGTATGAGTATATGAATGGATGAAAAGATGAGTGATGCATGTGTGCATTAGTCTTATTGTTTTAGGCCGAGAATTGTAAGCGCATCCCGATGTCGTAAGTACACAAATTAACGTTTCAGAATATATTCAAGAAAAAAAAAGGATCAGGAGGTGAAACAAACGAACTTCATTGATGGGGGAAAGTACAACATCTTTTTTTGAAATAAACTTCGAAAGGAAAACTACAATGCTCTTTTAAATTTCGCTCAAATACATATGGCTTTCATTTTTCCACTTCTCTTTTTTTTTCTATTAGTAGTGCTACCAGCCTTCTCCCTAAGTTCTGCAATTAGGATCTTGCAAAATTCCATAAATTCGAAAACCTGGACCGGGGTGTTGAACGGGTGCATTGCCACATCAGCCTTCTTTAGACGTTCTGGGATACCCATGATAGCTTGATTGGCCAGCCATGCCAACTTTGAGAATTTGTCTTTCCAGTATAAGCTTTCATTCTTCAACTCTATGAAGACTTCATGGTTTTCTATCCTACCGACCAACTCCGCAAAGCGGCTCTCCCAATAGATGCTTTCAGTCTTCAACTCGTGGTAAACTTCCTCTTGATATCTGATATGGTCCTTCAGCTCATCAGATCTTTCATGCTCCCTTCTCAAGGCTTGTTGGTATTCTCGGAGTATCTCTTCAATTGTCTCTTTATCCCGCCTGATACTTTTCACCCGCTCTTCAAATTTGGCTATCAATATCCGGGACTCTCTTCTTGATTTCACCAGCAGGCTCTGTGTGGTTTTTTCAGCAATCATTGATTCTTCCCATAACTCCTTCCACTTGTGCGCGTCATCAACGACTTGGTTCATTTTCAAGTTGCATCATTTTAGCTCTTCCTTTGCCCCTCTCAGGTACTTTTGAACCTCTTGTTTGTTCTTTTCTTCAATCTTAAGCTGCTTGCGGCTATCTTCAATGACCAATGACTTAGTTAAGTTTTCCTCCTCCAATTTCTGGTTTTTTAGGAGCATTTTCTCTAATTCTGCCCGTAAGCCCTTCTTTTCTTCTTCGGCTTTTGACAATGCCATTTTGAGCTTATCTAACTCTTCGACAGTGGGAAGGGTAGGTTCAAGTACTTCTTCCTCAACCCGTAGTGCGTTTCGGTAAGACAATCGGGTGTCTTGGATCCTTTTTTGGAGCCACTGATGAAAGGTGGGTTCCTTATCGCCGCCCCTCTTAGTAAGCTCTTGTCCTTTGAGGATAACCATATCCCACGCTTGGAAATCCTCCGGAGCATGTCAACCTCTTTTGGGCTTCCCTCATGGAGGTAAAAAGGGATTAACATGTCTTCGGTGGGCGGATTTCGCATGGGGCACCCTAGCTGTCTTAGAGTCAGCGAAGGGTTGTAATTTATGCATCCTCTTGTCCCCATGAGTGGGACATTTTGAAAGTTTCCACATTGAAAAACTACTGCAGGCCTATCTTTCCACCATGATGGGTGCCAACGAACCTTGTATTCACTAGTGTTCATCGTCTTCCCATCACACCCTCTAGCGTCTTCAGTTGGGCCTTCTACTTTAACTTTGTTTACGAAAGCATGGGTGAGAAGCCAAACATACAAGGCGTGTAGGCAGCATGATATCTTCTTTCCTTTTAGCTCACTATAATGAGTGAAAGTACAGTAAGTATCTACGAGAATGGCTGGAATTGGGTTGGATGGGTTTTCTTCAGCTTTGAAGGATAGAAAGACACCAATAGTTGTTGTGTCCACATACCTTTCAAGGCGTGGAAATAGAACAATGCCAAAGATGGTCAAAGCCAACACTTGCTTAAAAGGACCCCAATTTCTAGTATCGGCAAAGGACTTCATTTGACTTTCCAGATACTCTTGTGGGAACCCTACAATGTAATTTCGATTTTTCTTTTGGAGCTTCAAGTTTTCCTTGCTGATTTGTAACATTGAGGCAAATTTCTCATCTGTGTAGTAGTGCCCCTGATACTGGTAGGGCCTAATGTCTTGTTGAGGAAAACCAAGGATCTGTGTATATTCTTCCAGGGTAGGTGCCATCTGGAAATTTTTGAAGGTGAAGCATCTTAATGAAGAGTCATAGAATTGACTCAAAGCGGCAATGGCATTTGTTTGCACTTCCAACTGTAGTAACATAATAATCTTCCCATAAGTTCTATCAAAAGACCTGCGCTCGATGGGCGACAACCAACCTGCACATTCCCTTAGAATCGTCAGATTAGGCTGTTTCACTATAGGGTAGTTCAAAGTTTGGATTGCTTCATTGTTTGATCCCATATCACCTTGCTTATGACAAAATTTCAAGCCTCTTATAATTCCCGGCAAACCTAAATGAGGTGAATAACATGCATGCGAGTATTTTTTTAACATTTTTTAATGAAATAATGATGTTGTATGATGAATGAAAGAATGATGTCACGCGTGTTAAAAAAAGAAAAGTAAAAGAAATTTTTTGGTGATTCAACTTTGAGAAAGCATTAACTATGTGTCACCTCCTATATATGTAAAAGGGAAAAAGAAATAAATGGTTTTGATGATTTGATTTTTTTTTAGAAAAAAGAAAATATCTGTAACGATGCAGCGGGTAGGTGAAATGCCCTTGTGTCCTAAACAGGTTAATGTCTTATATATAGGTCATGGTCTAGGGTCACTTATGTGATCAATCTCTCAGGTCGCTCTATTCACTTCCTCACAAAGGTCTCCAGAGCTAAAATCCCCTTCATATGATATGATCCACAACGATAGCGAGCTACCTGGTGTGGGATACCATGAAAGAGCGTACTATGGCTGAGACTTTCATGAGAGTCAGATAGATAAAATCCAGAATGACTGTCACTAATAATCTCCACTCGTCTTAGGTTATTTTCATACCCGGGTATAAGGCCCCACTCAGAAGTGTG
The DNA here is from genome assembly GCA_039519185.1 of Astragalus membranaceus. Taxonomy (NCBI): domain Eukaryota; kingdom Viridiplantae; phylum Streptophyta; class Magnoliopsida; order Fabales; family Fabaceae; genus Astragalus; species Astragalus membranaceus. Next base: position 115,098,026 of record CM076850.1, read on the forward strand.
TGAATAAACATGTGTAAGTGACGTGTGTGATATGGGCATAATACCTAGACCACCCAAGCTGCAAAAGAAATACAGATAATAGTACAAAGGTTTTCTACCCTAAGGTTCAATAAAGCAAAGAAATAAATAAATAAAATAGACATGCAAATATAAGCGATAAGGGTAAACAAAGTACTAAATTAACAATAATCTACACAGTTAATTAAATTAGGCTTGACCCTCTTAAGTGTCCCCAGTGAAGTCGCCAGCTGTAGCGACCGAAAAATCCGGAAAGGAGGGATTCCTCGTCATTTTGAAAATGAAGCCGCCATCAATATTTATTAAATAGGAAATACATTGAAAAAACCTTTATTTTTGGGTTCGGGGGTCGATTATGTGTGGGGAAGGTATTAGCACCCCACAACATCCTTTCAAAAGAAAGGTTACCATTTAATTTAATGTGTAGAAAAAAGCTAATTAAAAGAAAACACTCTAATTTACCCTTTTTATTATTTGCAAAATTGAAAAGGAAGACTTAATAAAAGTTTTAGTTTTTGCACTTGACAGAAGTGGGCCCCTGCTCCTACGTATCTCCGGGTGCGATGGAGTAATCAAAGCTACGTAGTTCTTGGGTAAAAAAACCTTTGACTATTCATTTTCTTCATTTGTTTTTTTTTGCACCAATAACAATAGACTAATAATAACAATAACGAAATAAAATAAAGCGAGCGTCAAAACAATCGTTGCACGAGAGTGTCAAAGACATGCGCGTTTAAAACGATATGTGACACAATGAAAATAAGAACTTTTTGGATTTTGATTGATCGGACAAAATTAGGGTATGACAGTAATCTAGATGAGCAAATTTACATGGATCCAGAGTGGATCAGTGATACTGGACGGGGCAAACTAGTTTGTAAATTGAATAGGTCGCTGAGGGGATCAGTGATACTGGACGGGGAAAACTAGTTTGTAAATTGAAGAGGTCGCTGTATGGTCTAAAGCAGTCTCCAAGACAATGGTACAAGAGCTTTGATTCGTACATATTGGCTACAAAAGGTTTGAGTATGATTGTTGTATTTAAGTCATTTACAAAAGCCTTGATGATAGTTCTTTTATTTTCTTGTTACAATATGTGGATGATATGTTGATTGGTGCCAATCATTTACATTGCATAAATGAACTGAAAATCATGTCGGGGAAAGAGTTTGATGTGAAAGACTTAGGTGCTGCTAAGAAGATTCTTGGGATGGAAATTCACAGGGATATGAGTGCTAGAAAATTATGGCTATCTCAGAAAAGGTATGTTGAAAAGGTGCTAGACATGTTTGACAGGATTCCTTATCATTCAAAACTAGATGAATGGAAGTCACTTGCTTAACACACCCACTCACATTCAGAATTGGACATCTGAATTGTGGATCAATGTTTTTGGAAGGATGAATGAAGGTCACTTGCTTAACAATTGACATGGCACAATTTTAGTGGAGGGACATGGTGAGAGACAAGAAAAATGAGACAGAAGATTTTCATCCCGTGTGGAATGAAAGTGATTTCACACTCCTCATGCTTGCCTAATATAGTAGATTTAGAATAGACTTTGATATCATATCTATTCTATTAAATATACATTTGAGAATGTTTTCAAAAATGAATTCTCCAAATGTTTTCACCTTATTGGTCCACCTAATCATTCCACATGCCAAGTCACTCAACATATATACCACACCAGCCACGTCATCGCATTTAATAAGAAGACACCAAATAAATAGCTATAACTAGAAAACAACAATATAATACACCAACAGCTGTTATAGTGTTATGCTACAAATCTGATTTTATGCCTGATTTTATGGCATTTATGCTACAATTCCCTGCGCACAAATTCAGGTTCCAATTTCAAATCCAAAAAAACATTGAATTGCATTTTGAAATTGTGGGACTGACACCCCCATTAAATAGCTGTAACCAGAAAAACACAATCTATATCTATCTATATATAATACATTAACGAATATACTCGGAAAGGAAATAAAAAAACCAATCATTCCTATTGGTCCACATAAACTCATTAATCTGACGTGTACAAAAAAATGCCACTTAACATGCTGACCTGTAAATCGAATGACTAAAAAATAAACTAAAAGCATACCCGGAAAAAAAAAAGGCTGTGTTTAATTGTCATTCAACTGAAAAAGGATGTAATTCCAATCCAAAATATGCGCATAACCGAAAAAAGGCTGTAATTCCATTCCAAAATGCATATATGCTTGATATTATAAACATGGTAACATTTTAATTGTCATTCAAATGATCCACTTTTTCCTCCTCAATCAATTACATAACAGACTTTTTTTACCATACAGCTATACACGTTTAAGTATTTAAAACAGCCAAAATAAATACAATAAGTCAAACTTTTCAGATCCAAAATTTCTACCTAATATTGCTCCCAATATTTTTAGACAACAAATATCCACTATTCAATTTAACAAATATATCAGGGAAAAAAACATTCTGCCAGATCAATCCTTCACAAATAGCTGCCCACAATCATAGCCTACACCAAAAAATTCGAAATAATTATTAAGTCATTCAAAAAAAAGAATTCCTATAATCTTACATAAACTGCACCAAAATGAGTTCTGCTGAGGCTACCTATCGTGGATGACACTGATTCCGCTGTGTTTGTCCTATTTGATCGAGAGGCTGTCACACTGTTGGGACAGTCATGCGCAGACCTTATTGAATCAACAGAGATATCTCCTAAATATGTTCTTATGTGTTTATTAGAGTGTCTAACCCTGACTGTAACTACTTCTTCTAAATTTTAACGTTAAAATCCTATCTGCAGAATGCAAATCATTTTGGCTTCCCTAATCAGATCACAGATCTTATTGGGAAATCTTTCCTCTTCAAGGTTCAATGCGATGCTCCAAGTGATGCTAGATGGGAGCGCACCTATCGTGTCCGAGGATTTGGCAATGATGATGGGTTGCTCACCAAATTCAAAGAGAAAATTAATACCCCGGTTGATACCCCTAATGCACAAAACCCTTCCACTCGGGTTTCTACAATTCAATTGAGGGCAGATTTATCCAAGGTGCCATTCTCAATCCCTATGTTATGTGAATAGCATCTATAACTACCAATTATCAAATTTGCTGCAACTGATTCTATATTAGATCATATCTAATTTTTGTTCCAAATTTCGAATTATATTCATTTTTTTCCTTGCAATTTAACTATATATGTCAGACATATTTTACAGAATACCCCTGGTGATGTCCCTAATACACAGAATACTTCCACTTTTATTGAAGATCGGAGTATCGCATAGGTGTCTCAGGTGTTTATCACTCCCTATTTGATTAATATATACTATTCCAATTCCATGTCCAAATCTATTTGCAATTCCAATAACAATAAGTTAACTACTACAACTGATGCTTAAAGAGTTCATAATTAATTTTATATCTACTTGCCACCATCATACTCCAGGATCTCCTACCAAAGTTTTCCGAATCTGATGATGGAGCTGAGGTTGCTAAGGACAGCACAAAAATTGTTGACCTGAGCAACGATAGTGACCACACTCCTATACTCAAGAGGACTTGCCCATCTGTCACCGACCCATCTCACTCTAATGGAATTGTCCTCAAGAAGATAAAGATCAAAAAGAGTGATTACAATGATCTCATTTTATTTTTTAATGTTTATTGATTATGGTTACTCAGATTTTGTTTAAGGGTATTTTAGATGGTTTAACTTCCCGTCATTTCTATTTAAGGTTATTGGCTTTCGGACAATGTGTTTTATCCATTCCCCCAAAATTCCACCTTTGGTGTGGCTATGCCACTTTGGTAATTCTGCATGACAATTTAGCAGATTTTAGTCTGCTTTGAACGTTCTAAATATTATGGTTATATTCCATATTACTCAAAATATAAGTATCTGTGTTTTCAACATACATATATTTTTATAATACTCCATGTTATACACATGATTTTTTGTTTTTAAGTGCAGCCTAATAACACACATTCTACAACTATATTATTTGTGGTAATTTTTTCAACATGAATATATTTTTATACTACTCCATCATATCAATCACATGTTATACACATGATTTTTTATTATTTCCGTGCAGCATGTTAACACATAATACTACTATGTTTCCTAATATCAATCAATTAATAACATTCAGCTCCAATTTTTATATACTGGGTTTTAGTAAAAATTTAGAATCACCTGTTTGGCAATACTTTGAGGACATCTTCTACGCACCCATACCATTTACCAAGTACTGCATAATTGAATATACAAAAAGTAAGCTACAATGTGAATATACAGGCATCTATTTTAATAAAGCTTTTTGGTACGCGGGTATATTATTCATGTTGAACATAACATATAAACTAAGAACTAATTGAAAATACCTACGCACTCACCTTTTTGTGGAGGCATTGGAAAAATGGAATAATGCTTGCTGCTTCGACGTTTTGCAAATGTCTTTGTTGTTCTTCTAGAATAATACATAACCTGCAGATCAGGGTATTCTATTAGATGATTGTTATGATAGTGGAATATACAAATGGTTTATCAGCTTTTTGTATTTTATTAGATGATTAGAGAAATATTAGAATAAACAACTATGAAGAAGCAACTTAGGTGTCGGCACTTCATTTAGAATACACAAATGCATATGCCGCTATAAAATTTTAGGAAAAATTCATCAATCAACTTGGGTACGAAATGGTGACACTACTAACAAATTCTTTGATAAGATAATCTTGAACTTCCCCTTTATACCTCACCACCCGTCATCAACAACACTCTTTGGCCATTTCCTTTGTTCCTCGGAAAAAGACATTTTAAAAACAATTTTTAGAAAAATAGCAACAAATTTGACATCTATTAAAAGTCAAAAATGACAATTTAGTAACAATTTTGACATCTATTGAAATTTCACACGTCATACACACTCGCAGTAACTACATGCTCTATTATATTCTTCACTCCAGAAATATTATAAAATTGAGTAGAATCACACAAATTAGTTATGATTTTTCTAAATTACAATCATAACACACGAGATAAATGTTAAAGGTTGCCGCATTTACGGTTAGTTTTTCTAATCATAATGAATTCGATGATGTCAAAAGAGTAACAGAGGTTTAATCTATATCTATATATATCTATATATAATACATTTACGATGATGTTAAAAGAGTAACAGAGGTTCGAATTAATATGTCCAACTGCACTGACGACTTACAGGAAATGTAGGATTGTGGAAATCACCAGAAAATACAGTATCAAGATCACAAAAAAGTCGATGCTCAGGTGTGTCATAGCGTCCATCACACATTTTTGGTTATTACCAGTAGCCTGTGTGTCCATAATAACACATTTTTGGTGGTGTGTGAAGACAGTTCCAACAACCTGTATAATACCATATCATAAGCAACTTCACTGTGCTGTTTGACTCAAAAGACAGCAGACCATTCAACCATATCCAAGATTCCCAAATGGAACCAATTTGCTAACTTCAAACAAATAGAGAAATAGTTTCTAAAGAACTAAAGAAGCTATGTTTCCCATATTCTACAAAAACACATACCCACGATTTAGAGCTTATTCCACAAAACACAGGGCATTTCACATTTGCATAAAGTGTACCAAGTGCTCCAGTTACTTCAATAACCCACCTTCAATAACCAACAAAATTAACAGACCCAATCAAAAGACCAAAACTTGAAAAAAGGGGAAAACAATCCAAAACCAAATAACAACTACAAACAACAATTTAGCAAAAAACTCATTTCACCAATTATTTGAATAAACCTAAGTAACAAGTAAAGTTAACATTTTTAGAAAAATATAAACAAAAAAGGGGAATCACAAATTTAATTCAATTTTTTGGTGAATAATAATAATAATACCTTTGGAGATTGTCGGTGGCTTTATGATTGAAACCGGCTGGGGGATTAACGTGTCATTCCACGAGCTCTTTCTGGAGCCTATTGAGGGTAATCTTACTCAGATTCTGAACAACATGGATAGAAATTTAAACAATATTAACAAAGAAGTCAAAAAGAACACAGAAAAAGCGGTTTGATAAACTCTTAAATCAGGCCATAGGAAAATTTATGCATATCAAGTACAGCTCAAGATTTCGAAATCGAGATTGACTGGCATGATTTCGAAATGCAAAAGAACTCACCTCAAGATTGCTACCAATCGAGACCATCGCTTCACATTGTTGTTTCAGAGACGTCGTCGGAATATCAATATCAGCTCGCGGAGGGGACAAATTGATGTTCACTGCTTTCCTAATTGAAACCTAATTTGGGAAATTGAATAGCATCACCGTATCTTAAGCTTCACCAAAATTAATTGAAACCATCGCTTTCCCCTAGATGTAGAGACGACGGTGGACGGCGTACCCACGGCAGGATTCGGTGGTTTGGGCCCCAAAACGTATACGCAGTAGCCATCTCTCGAATTGTCTTCCTCTTCTTTTTCTTTCACTTTCCTTTCTTTTAACTTTTAATTTAATATAATTTTCCTTTCATATTCTGATATTTCACTATTTTCTTAAATTTTAATAAAATAAAGTTTCTAATTAATTATCCACAAGCGGTGCCTATTATTGGTGTGCCTTTTTTCCCTCTTTTGAAAATGTCCATCGGTGGTCTATATGTTGGGGAAAAATCTATTATTTTTATTTTTTAAAAAAAAAACAAATAAATCCTTAATGTCTTATTGAGTAATTTTGCCAATAAACTTATTTAGTAATTAACACTATTTTGATTTGTTCGTTGATATGTTTCAAGAGAAGTGCTACCAACCTTCTCCTCGCTACTTCACGTTAAAAAAAAAAACCCTTCTTCTCGCTACTTTCCTTCCGACATTCACTTTATTGCACCTTACGAATTATTTTTGTGTCAATAGTTTCTATAGAAGTTAATATATAATTCAATGTCTTTTAGCATACTAATTTTATTGCCATTAAAGTTTTTAAATTAAATCTTTAAAATAGTTTTTAAATAGAATATTGGTAAATATTTTTTGATCATTAAGTGTAAAATTAGATAAAATGATATAGCTAAATAATATATTTTTATTAATAATAATCTAAATAATATCTATATATTTATGTATAATAAATTAGTTATAAAAAAAGTAAAATACTTAATATGAAATGTGATTTTCAACTTGGAAGCATATATTACTATTTATTTTACTAAACTGCTAAAATAGATAGCTCTAAATATACATCTCACATTAGAAATCTATCAGACAAGTGAAGTTTAAATTCTTTTTTAATATAATTTTAAATTGATCCTAATATCTAAAAGTGAATATTTTTATTGTCTATACTATGAAATCACATATTTTACTTTACCAAATAATAAATCATTTGCATTTTTCTGAAATACTAATATAGCATGTGTATCCACAAAGATATATAAACTATAAATTTCTTAAATTTTATTTGATTGATATAAAATTGTTTAAATAAAATATACTTATACATTACCTCTAATTTTTAAAGTTTTTTCAACAAGAAAATGTATACCCGTGCATCGCACGGGTCATACTCACTAGTATATTAAAATTGGCTTAACTCCAAAAGCTAGTTCATGGGGTGAGAGTTTCCCCCACTTATAACCACTAACTTGGCTATATCACTAGTCAATATGAGATCCCCAACAACAAATCCACGATAAAATTTGATACAATTTTAGAATTTGAACTTAGAGTCTAACTCAACCCAAAAAACTAGTATGCAAGGCGAGAATTTCTCAATTGTTATAAGCACTTGTTAGCCCATATCTCCAATCGATGTGGGACTCAGAACTACAAGGTATATGCTATACAATTTCAAAAGATTTACATTTAAATGTCTTGTTAGTAGACACAATTTATAATAAGACATTATAATGTTTGATCCATATAGTCAACTTCACAACAATAGAAAGAGGCTTTAGTTTTTGTTGTTGTCATTATTTGTACTTTTTCAGTCTTGTGTAAAAAAAATCATAGAAAAACACTAAGATATAAGTTTTGGATGATTTATGCATACAAGCTTCAGCTGAAATGTTTAAACTTAAGCCATCATGAACTTTCCTAAATTGAATGAGTCAAAGGCCAAATAGTTGAAGAATCCTATTGAGAATCATCTTTGATACATGAAAGACAATTCACATGTACAATGAGGGGTCGGATACTAACACTAGGAACACATGAACAAACAAAAAGAATGTAACTAACTATCTAGTTCATTTATCTCATTCGAAAGTAAATTTTGGAGGGGAGTAGCTGAACTTTCAAGATGAATTTGGGGATCATTATTTGGTGGGTGACATTTATCTAGAGCTTGAACTACTTCTACTATAACGGGCCTCTTTGTAGCCTCCATATCAACACACCGTTCAGCAAGTGTCCTTGTTATATTGAACTGCAAGTGTAGGATATTAACTGAGACTACTTCTGTCACACAAGTATATAACTATTCTAACAAAGAAACATCAGTGACAATAGTTGTTTTTAAAATACCAAAGCATTATGATTAGACTCTCTTGAGTTGACTAATATCAAAATGTTAGTTCTTTTGAAGTTTGTGAAATAGAAAATGTATGAAGAGACATTAGAAAAATGTCTAATTAGTGAGCTTCGGAAATCCCCAATGGTTGAGAAATCTCAATAAAATTCCTATAAACCCCAACATATTTTGGGGCAAAGCCACATTTCTTCCAAAAATAGTGTGACATAATGACATACCACAAGATCATAGGAACTAATTCAAGCTCGACAAACAGAAACTATAGATTTACAATAAAAAGTAACTCCAACTCTCATCTATAAAAAAGCATTTTGAAGACAACATTTCTACACAACTCAAAGTAAACAATCAAGACATGGAAGGTGAAGAGTATTGACATACCCATTCAACCAGATGTTGTTCTCTCTCTAGTCTCTTAGAATCATATGCCTTCCTTCCAGTTATGAGTTCCAAAAGAACAACCCCAAAGCTGTAAATATCTGTCTTGTGTGTCGAGTGACCATTCTTATGATATTCTGGTGCTATGTATCCAAGTGAGCCAATAATCTTTCTCGAAACATGGGTCTCATCACCGGCTGGGGCTACTATTGCTGTGCCAAAATCCGATAACTTGGCATGATATTCCTCGTCTAACAAAATGTTAGGGCTTTTCATGTCAAGGTGGATGATACTAGGGATCATTCTATCATGCAGATACTCCAAACCGCGTGCTATGCCAATTGCTATTTTGAATCTTGTTTTCCAATGAAGTGATGGTCTATCAGGTGGAGGATCTAGGATAACGGGAGAGAGGAAATGAGGTGATTAGCCAACAATAAAGAATGTTGCTGAAAATAAATTATTTCGATAAAAAGAAACAAATGTGATGTTATGTTGATAGTATATGTACCAAACAAATGGCGATGCAAGGATCCTAATGCCATGTACTCGTAAACTAATAGTCTATACTTCGTCTCAGCACAAAATCCTAACAATTTCACAAGATTTGGATGGGCTGCCTTTCTCAATACCTCCATTTCCATAACAAATTCTTCAATTCCTTGATTTCCTTTAAGGTTAAGTATTTTATTAGCTGCATCCTAAAAAAGAAAAACTAAGGTGATTCCATGCATATGAATATATTCATTAGTTCATAAACGTGGAACACAATAATAATTTCATTTTTGATTTTGTTTATTTTACAAACCTGATTTTCATTGTCGAAATGCGCCTTATAAACCTTGCCAAAACCTCCCTTACCCAAACACTCTGAACTAAAATTTACTGTTGCAATTTGAAGTTCTTCTAAGCAGAATGACCGTATATCTTGTGAAGAAGATCCCATCTCAAAATTTAAATTGAACTTTAGTTTCTTCTTGTCCTTAGCAAGTTGATCATGACCAGAAGGACCTTGTTTCTTTTTTTCCTTGGAATTAACTCTTCCCCTTTCTGTAACACACAAAATATGTACACAAGGTAATCAACTAAACTAAAAGTGAGAAATTATTTTAATTAATACGTGTAGAGTAGCCAACCAAAATTTTATAAAAAACAAACATGGAACAAAATGTATCCAAAAGAAACAAGAAACTTAACCGTCGATGTTAGAAAACTCATTGAATATAATTTCAAGAATGGAGAAAAGGTGACAATATCAAAAATATTTGTGTTATCAGGGTTTCAAATTGCGGTTGCGGTCGCGTTGCGGTTGCGGTTGCGGTAGTTGCGGTTGCGGCCATTTGCGGTCGCTGCGATGCGTATTGCGGTCGATGCGGCGTGAAATAATTTTTTATTAACATTAAATATTATAATTTATTAGTTATCTTATTGTTCACATTTCTTCTATCTCCTCTCTAAAATTTCATATATATTTCATTATCTACTCTTCATCACTTTATAGTATGTTGAATCCTTTAAAATACCCTCTAAATGTATGATATAAAGACAGAGGAAGATAGAAAAATAATTTGTGCGACCAATTTAAAGTCAATTACGGTCTGATGCGGCCTGATGCGGCCGTTGCACCACTGCGTTGCGGCCGATGCGGCGTTGCGATGCGGATTTTTCTGTGATTTGAGATCACAATGCAATTGCGGTCTGATGCGGTTGCGGACGCTGCCGCAACGGCAATATTGCGGCCGCATCACGTGATGCGGTCCGCAATTTGAAACCCTGTGTGTTATTATCGAAGATATAAAACTCAAGTTAACAAAAAAATAAACTCAACCCAGAAAGACACTTAAAAACAAGAAATTCCTTATATTAAAAGTGAAAATACCTTAGAAAACAAGAAAACTTTACGATCATGATTCATGCATGATCAAGAAAGAATGAGTTATAATGAAATGAAAATGTTTGTGTGTGTGTGTGATAGTATAATGCATTCCATGATGACATTCAAAACCGTTAGCAAAATTTACCAGCGGCGGGGGAAGAGGAAGAACCGGTGGAAAGAGAAGTGGAGGGACCGGCAGCACGGGGAGTAGAGGGACCGGCATGGGAAGAGGAGGGAGCGGCAGGTGGAGTAGAGGGATCGGTGTTGGTATCGTCATCCGTCACCGGTGGGTTGAAGCATGAGAAGCAATTACAGGCCATCTTACCTCTCTTGCACACTCGAAACAAACGGGAAGAAAGAAACTCAAAAGAGAGGGAAAAATAATAAGTGTCAAACCGATAGAGAGAGTGAGAGGGAAAAATACTATAACAATATATAACCGATTTTATTTTATATACTATAAAAACAAATACTTAACGGCACCAAAAAGTCTAACAACTAACAAATCATCCCATTTACTGTTAGTTATGGGATGTTTACGATTTTAGTGAACATTTTTAAAGATGATCAGTTCTATTTCCACTTTGATGGAATTTCGATTTAGCTTTATGTATATAAATAAATATCAGAGAGAGAGAGAGCCTTTGGAAATTTGGAAGCAAATATATACATAATACAATATAATACAATGAGTTTAATTTCTATATACATATGAGATTTTACAATCACCACCGACCACAATATATGGAGTGTTTGATTACCAATTGACCAATTCCTTTTTGATGTGTCAATCTCTAATTGGTAGATAATGTAAAAGAATCTATACACATATTGTGTATATAAATTAAATCCTAATACAATCAACTAATCAACTAACTATTTAAGAAAAGGGTGAGTTGATGAAATTACCAATTTACCCTTTTATTTTTTCTTTCTTGAGGACAAGTTTGGAAATTTATTATTATTTTATCTCATATTTTATTTTTGTGGGTCCCACTTTCTCACATTATCTTTTAAATTTTTTATCTCACATTTAAAACTTATTTTTTATCTCTCTCTCTCTCTCTCTCTCTCTCTCTCTCTCTCTCTCTCTCTCTCTCTCTCATCAACTATCAACTAACTATTTATCAACTAACTATTTAAGAAAAGAATGGTTTGATGAAATTACCAATTTGTCTTTTTAATTTTTTTCTTTGTTGAGGGCAAATTAGGAAATTTATTATTATTTGATCTCAGATTTTATTTTTTTTGGGTCTCATTTTCTCACATTATCTTTTAATTTTTTATCTCACATTTAAAACTCAATTTTTTATCTCTCTCTCTCTCTCACTATTATCTTTCTCAATTTTCTCTCTATCTCTCCCACATCTACTCTCTCTCTCTCTCTCTCTCTCTCTCTCTCTCTCTCTCTCTCTCTCTCTCTCTCTCTCTCTCTCTCTCTCTCTCTCTCTCTCTCTCTCTCTCTCTCTCTCTCTCTCTCTCTCTCTCTCTCTCTCTCTCTCTCTCTCTTCACGTTTTATTTTTTATTCCATCTACTATTTATTTAATCAAAGTACTAATCAACTATTATCTATTTATCAACTATCAACTATCTATTTAATCAACTAACTATCAACTAACTATTTAAGAAAAGAATGGGTTGATCAAATTACCAATATTTGCCCTTTTAATTTTATCTTTGTTGAGGGAAAATTTAGAAATTTACTATTATTTTATCTCATATTTTATTTTTGTGGGTCCCACTTTCTCACATCATCTTTTAAATTTTTATTCACATTTAAAACTCATTTTTTATTTCTCTCTCACTCTTATCTTTGTCTATTTTCTCTTTATCTCTCCTACATCTACCCTCTCTCTATCTCTCTTCACATTTTATTTTTTATTCTATCTACCCTCTATTTAATCAAAATACTAATCATCAATTCTCTATTTATCAACTATCAACTATCTATTTTTTTTTGTTCGGACCATCGCTGGCTACCTACGGAGTGTCCCAACGTTTTCAACGAAAGACTAATCTCCGCTGGTGCTTAGGATCAAATTTTGCACTGGCCAACACCTAGTTTGTCCACTGCGGGAATCGAACTCGGGAGCACCGGGTTGACCCCCCGCGTCCTAGGGTAGATTAAGCCACTAGGCTAACATTGTTGGTTCGGACTATCAACTATCTATTTAATCAACTCAACCATTACCCAACCAAACTACCCATGTCTAAAATATTGCACGGGAAAATATCTTTACAATTATAAATGGATAGTTTTTTTTTTATAAATCTTTTTTTATCTTTCTTTTGAGTTTTAACGGGTAAACATTGCATGTTGCTGAGATAATTTCATAATTTTTATCTCTTATGGAGAAATGTAACATGTTGTCTATGTAATCATATTTTGAGCCGCGATAAAAAAGTACCAGATATTGGCGAAAAAATTATTTTTTATTTTTTATTTTTTAGCTTCAGCGGGTAAACATCATATGTTGTTGCTATGATTTCATTTAATTTTCTATGGTGGAAGTTACACAGTATCAGAATAATTATTCTATATTCTGCATTGGCTTCAACAGAAAAAAGTTACATGTTGTTATCATAATTTTATAATGAGAAAAATGTATTTTGTAATGATAAAAAATGTCATATGAAGAAAATATTCTAAAGTTGTAAAAATTCATTTCTTAATAACTTGAAAGATTTAATTTATTGCAATTCAGTTCTGTCTAAGTTTATTTATACAAAGAATATGATATTACCCGTGCATACGCACGAGTATATCAACTAACTATTTAATAAAAGAGTGGGTTGATGAAATTACCAATTTGTCCTTTTATTTTTTTACTTTCTTGAGGGCAAGTTTAAAAATTTATTATTAATTTATCTCATATTTTATTTTTGTGGGTCCCACATTCTCACATCATCTTTTAAATTTTTTATCTCACTTTTAAAACTCATTTTCATTATCTCTCTCTCTCTCCCTCTTATCAACTATCAACTAATCAACTAACTATTTAAGAAAAGAAAGGATTGATGAAATTACCGAATTGCCCTTTTAATTTTTTTCTTTGTTGAGGGCAAATTAGGAAATTTGTTATTATTATTTTATCTCATATTTTATTTTTTTGGGTCCACTTTCTCACATTATCTTTTAAATTTTTTTATCCCACATTTAAAACTCAATTTTTTATCTCTCTCTCTCTCACCCACTTTTATCTTTCTCAATTTTCTCTCTATCTCTCCCACCTCTACCCCCCCTCTCTCTCTCTCTCGCTCCCTCTCTCTCTCTCTCTCTCTCTCTCTCTCTCTCTCTCTCTCTCTCTCTCTCTCTCTCTATATATATATATATATATATATCTCTTCGCATTTTATTTTTTATTCTATCTACTGTTTATTTACACTACAAAAAATGCAGGATAAGCGATGAATTTTAGCGACGGAAACCAAATCCGTCGCAAAATTTAACTTAGCAATGGATTTAGCGACACATAATTCCGTCGCTAAAATGGCGCGCTTTGTTTTAAAAAAATAAATCAAATCCGTCGGTAAAAAAAATCCGTCGCTAAAAATCCGTCGTAAAAATGACGTGGTCGTTGCCAGTTCTTGGAATGGGTGAAAGAATCAAACCGTCGCTAAGTTTGAATTCCGTCGCTAAAAATCCGTCGCTAAAAAATGACGTGACCGTTGCCAGTTCTTGGAATGCGTGAAAGAATCAAATTCATCGCTAAAAAATGACGTGACCGTTGCCAATTCCTGGAATGCGTGAAAGAATCAAATCTGTCGCTAAATTTGAATTCCGTCGCTACCCTTATTTTTTTCATTACCACCGTAAACCCTCCTCACTTCTCTCTTCACTCCTCTTTTCTCTTCTCTCACTCATTTGTCTCTCTTCTCTCACTCATTTTTCTCTCTTCTCTCCTTCAACCTCCAACAACCTCCTTCACCACCATCTCTCCGCCACCATTGTGCCACGCCACCACCATAATCTTCTCCATTTTCTCTCACTCACCAACGAAACCGTCTCGTTTTCTCTCACTAACGAACCAGTCTCCCTCTCTCTCCTCATTGGTTAATCTTAAAAAATAGTCTTATAAGCTATAAAATAGTGTTTCAAAGGTTTATTCTTTTTCTCATGGTGCTCGGTTTTTTCGATTGCAGGTATAGAGACTGGTGGAAATGGGTTGCAGTTACTGATAGAGGAATTCTTTTGGTTTTGGATTGGAAGGGCAAGTTTCTGTGAACCCTAAATCTATTTATCTATTTATTTGCTATCCATTTATGATTTAGGGGCTGATTCATTTTAGTTGTTATTAAACAGGAAAAATCTGATGTCTGATGTCTGATGTCTGCTGCTAAGTGGTTAACAACACATTGAACTTTCCAGGATTTTACTTCATGTTGCTGTTGGTTCACTGAATCTGCAATTTTCCCTTCTTTTTCCTTTCTTTTTGCTTCGTAACTGTTGTGGCATAAAAAACAGGTTTTTTTTTTAAAAAAATTAAATTAAATCCGTCGCTAACTTTTGCAAAATCCGTCGCTAATTTTTTTTTTTTAAAAAAATAAATCCGTCGCTAACTTTTGAAAATCCGTCACTAAATATTAGCGAGGCTCTTTTTAGCGACGGATTTTGTCCGTCGCTAATTCCCTCGCTAAGTCACATTTGCGACGGATTTTGGACCATTGGCGATGGAAAAATCCGTCGCCTATCCCGTTTTTTTTGTAGTGTTAATCAAAGTACTAATCAACTAATCTCAAAAAAAAAAGTACTAATCAACTATTATCTACTTAATCAACTAACTTCAACTAATCAACTAACTATTTAAGAAAAGAATGGGTTGATCAAACTACTAATTTGCCCTTGAAATTTTTTCTTTGTTGAGGGTAAATTTAGAAATTTACTATTATTTTCTCTCATATTTTATTTTTGTGGGTCCCACTTTCTCACATCATCTTTTAAAATTTTTTATCTCACATTTAAAACTCATTTTTTATCCCTCTCTAACTCTTATCTTTGTCTATTTTCTCTCTATCTCTCCTACCTATACCCTCTCTCTATCTGTCTTCGCATTTTAGTTTTTATTCTATCTACTGTCTTTTAATCAAAATACTAATCATCAATTCTCTATTTATCAACTACCAACTATCTATTTTTTTGGTTCGGACCGTCGCTGGCTACCTACGAAGTGTCGCAACGTGTTCAATGAACGACTAATCTCCGCTCGTGCTTAGGATTAAATTTTGCACTGGCCAACACCGGGTTTGTCCACTACGGGAATCGAACTCAGGAGCACCGGGTTGACCCCCCGTGTCCTAGGGTAGATTAAGTCAATAGGCCAACATTGTTGGTTCGGACTATCAACTATCTATTTAATCAAACAACTAAACATCCACTATCTATTTAATCAACTCAACCACTACCAAAAATATCAAACTACTCATGTCTAAAATATTAGACGAGAAAATATCTTTACTATTATAAATGGGCAGTTCGTTTTTTTATAAAAGGACAGATCTGTTTCTTGTTGTTCATATTAGTTCATGAAAGAAGATGAATGCTGTGAAACTATTTTTTTTAGTAGATATGAAGATGAACGCTATGATGAATATGATCAGTACTTTGAAGAGGATGAATTTTGAGATATTTTATTTTTAATGAAAAACTATTTTTTTTACTAAGATCCTAGCCGACCTACCACATCAGTATTATTGTAGGCCATGTCAGGGCCGTTTAGCCATATCAGCTTTTTTTTAACAGAGTTAAACGAAAAATCAAAAAAGGATAACTGTGCAACAATTTTAAAATATAAGAAACCTATTTGTTATCAATAAAACTGAAAATAAGTTAAGGAATCCCAAATGGTATTATGTTTTAACTTATTATCGCCTTTGCCTTTGACTAAACATCCTCATTCCTCTCAAGTAACCCACGAGACTAACTCGTAACCAGTGAAAAGTCTAGTAAAATTCAAAAACCCAACACTAAATTTCGTTTAAGAATCCGTCTACTTCAATTGATCAATTAATGATCATCACCTAAGTTGTAGGCTATTATTTTGAGGGAAGCAATTTGGATTTTGTTCTATAATGGGGGGTGACATTTATTTAGAGCTTGAACCACTTCTGCAATAACGGGCCTCATTATAGCCTTCGAAGCAACACATCGTTCACCAAGATCAAGAGTTCCATTTAAACTGTCCTTGATATATTGAATTTTAAGTGTAGGGTCAGCCAATTGTACAAGTCTCTGCATATCTTTGATCATGAACAACTGCAAATAATTCACATGTACAACTAATTAAGGTAACAATTTTGGAAATACTACAATGATTCATGGTCAACTTAGAAAATTTTATGAAGCAAACATAATTTGGCAAAGTTCAACATAGAGACATTTTTGTTTAATATACTATTTTCTCTCTATCTCTCCTACCTATACCCTCATTTACTTTGTCCAAGTACCCCTTATAAACCTTGCCAAAACCACCTTCACCCAAACACTCCGAACTACAATTTTCTGTTGCAACTTGAAGTTCTTCTAAACTGAATGACGGCCTATTGTGTACTCTGAGATTGGGAAGAAGATCCCACACAAAAATTTAAATTTAAATTTAATTTCTTCTTGTCCTTAGCAAGTTGATCATGACCAGAAAGACCTTCTTTCGTTTTTTTCTTGGACTCAACTCTTCCCGTTTCTGTAACACACAAAATGTACACAAAAAGAAACAAGAAACTTAACCGTCGATTTTAGAAAACATCAAAAGTAATTGTGTTATTATTGAAGATAAACTCATGTGAACAAAAAAATAAACTCAACCCAGAAAGACATGTAAAAACAAGAAACCTTATATCAAAAAGGTGAAAATCAGAAGACAAAAAAACGTTACGATGATGCAAGATCAAGAAAGAATGTTATAAAGAAATGAAACTATTTTTTGTGTGACATAGCATAATGCATTTCATGATGATGACATTCAAAACCGTTAGCAAAATTTACCGGCAGCACGGGAAGTGGAGGGACCGACTGCACGGGGAGTAGAGGGACTGGCACGGGAAGAGGAGGGAGCGGTACGGGGAGTCGAGGGACTGGTATCGACATCGTCATCTGTCCCGTTGGTATGAACCATGACAAGCAGTTCCAGGTCCAGGCCATATTGCTTCTCTTGCTCCTCCACCAAGAAAACAAAGCACAGAAGGAAGAAAGGAAGTCAAAAGAGAGGGAAAAATAATAAGTGTCAACCTGATAGAGAGAGAGAGAGTGAGAGACCTTTATAACGTTTTTTGTACATTTAGTAGTGGTTTAGTCTCATCTTCGTTATTTTGAAAGATGAATTTTTGTTGCGGTGAACAGAACCGTAACAAACTTATCAATAAGCTATTCTAATTATACAAAGATAAGAGCCGTTGCTTATGCTCTAATAATAAATTACTAACAACTAACAAATCATTTTTTTCTGCAGACATATCAAGTTGTTGAAAGAGTAGATATGTCACATGAGCATCCCTTGCTTACCTTCAAAATAAATATATAGTCGATAGAACATTATGAACTTGCTCACAACAAATGATTTATCTAAGAATTTAGGTTGGGACTAACTCAACCTACAAAACTGGTTTGTAGAGTGAGGGATACCTCCTACTTATATACTGATATCATCCCTAAGTATATAAGTGGGAGGCATCCCTCACTCTACAAGCCGGTTTTGTAGGTTTGAGTTAGGCCCAACCCAAATTCTAAGATGGTTATATCACGAGCTCTCGATCTTGAGAGACTTGCTTCCGCATAAACCCTAACCGCCGTAATTGCGGTAAACCCTATTCACACTCATTATGAACCTTTCCTGCCTTGATTGCAGTACTTTTTGCACCTTTCTTGTGCATTTCCACTTCAGCCAAATATGTTTCAAATTTCCCAGATCTGTGTTTGTGAAGTTTTGCCTAGTTTTTTTAGTATTTCTGCCGTACAGCCTTTGAAGGCTTTTTCATCACTTTCCAAGACCCGTCTATGCTCACATCAGGACCGCCACGAAATTTTGAGCCGGACCCTAAAATTTTGCCGCAGTCCAGACCTCCACGCGCCGCCACAGTGTGATTTTTTCCGGCCATCCTTTGGGGGTTACGTAGATCGGGACCTTCTGCCTCCGTTTTGGGGGTCTGTTTTCAGTTTGGAGAACTTTGATTTTTTGGTAACCTTGGAGACACTTGTTTGTCTTATTGCTCTATTTTTGGGTGCTGCGTTTTTGCCCTACAACACTGTTAATGTTGCCCCTAGCTTTCTGACTGAGGATATTTTTGTGGGTTATTTGAAGCTCACATTGTTATGATTATTTTTGTTGCTTGTTTTTTGAATTTTGTTACAAATGGCTGGAAAATTCTTTGTTGATTACTCTTTGTGCTTTACCAAGGATGATGTGATTTGTTTGATGTCTCTACTTGAATCTCTGAGTAAGCCGCTTGGTTCTCTATCCATAAATGGTGTGAGTGTATGCTCTCGATCTTTTAGTGTTTGTGATATCATCCCTAAGTATGCTTGGATTCTTGACTCTAGTACAACTGGTCACATGACATTTAACTCCAATTGTTTTTCCTCTTATACCTTTCTCTAAGAGGTATCGATATGTTACTGTCGCTAATGATTCTCATGCTTGTATTGATGGCTCTGGAAATGTTACGTTGCAACCTTCACTTCAATTACAAGATGTGATGCATGTTCCCACACTCTCTCACAACCTAATATCTATTCATAAACTCACTCGTGATCATAACTGCAAAGTAACTATTTTCACCTCTCATTGTGTTTTTTAGGATCTTGCCACGGGGAAGATGATTGGAGTTGCAAAGGAACAAGGAGGGTTGTACTACTTATCTGATGAGCATGTTGTTCAAAATGTGTTGTCTTCCGCACTTCAGTCTCGGTCAGAGTCTCCCTCTCCTACTTCACAAATTTGGCTTTTGCATAAGCGTCTTGGTCATCCTCCTTTTTCATTACTCAGATCTATGTTTCCATCTCTATTTGTGCAAAAGTCTGTTAAGTTTTTTATGTGTGACATTTGTCAATTTGCTATGCGCCGCCGCACTACTTTTCCCTCTAGTGGTACCAAAAGTGCTGAACCATTTGATCTTATTCATTTTGATGTTTGGCGGTCTTCCCCTAGGTTTCTAATATTTTATGGTGCAAGATGGTTTGGGTCTTCTGTCGATGATTTTACTCGGGCAACTTGGTTGTTCTTGATGAAAGATAAATCTGAGTACTACAAGAATTTCGGGGATTACCGGCGGACAAAATCCGCCGGTAATAGCCAAAATCCGCCAGAAATTGGACATTACCGGCGGATATTTTCCGCCGAAAATCCGCCGGTAATGCGCCCGCAGGTAACGGTTACCGGCGGATTTTCCGCTGGTAATTAATTTTTTTAAAAATATTTATTTTAAAAATTCTGCCGGTAATCCTGAAAAATCAACCTGTAATTAATTTTTTTAAAATATTTATTTTAAACGGAAACTATATCCGCCGGTAATTTATTTTAAAAATACTATTTAATTTTTTTAATTTGTTTTTAATTTATTCTTTTTTAATAAAATTTGTTTATTTTAATTTATTTCTTTTTTTAAAATTTGTTTATTTAAAAAATTAATATTATTTTAATTATTTAATTATTTAAATTCGTAGACTGAATATTTGAGAAGAGAAGAGATTAGAGAAAACAGAAATGTGAGAAGAGAAGAAGAGATTTGAGAAAAATGAAGTGTATGAATGTGTGAAGATTTTGAGAAGAGATTGAGAAAAATGAAGTGTATGTATGTGAGAAGATTTGAGAATAGATTGAATGAGAAGGAAGAAGAAAGAGGAAATATAGAAGAGAGATATGTAGAGAAATTTATGGAGATTGGAGAGTATGAGAAGGAAATAAAGAGTGAAATGAGAGAATGAGAAGAGTGTAGGAGAAAGTTTTATTTATAGGAAATGAGAAGAGTGTAAAAAATAAATAAATAATTTTTTGAAAAATCCATCGGAAATGTGCATTACCGGCTGATTTTCCATCGGAAATTACCGGCGGAAAAATCCGCCGGTAATACACATTTCCGGCGGATTTTTAAAAATAAATAATTTTTGAAAAATCCGCCGGAAATGTACATTACCGGCGGAAAAATCCGCCGGTAATACACATTTCCGGCAGATTTTTTTTTAAAAAAAATAAAAAATAATTTATAAAATCCGCCGGTAATGCGGATTACCGGTGGATTTTTCCGACAGTAATTTCCGGCTGATTTTTCCCGCTAGTAAATGCACATTTCCGCCGGTAATATTTTTTTTTAAATAATCCGCCGGAAAACCTATTTTTTCCGCCGAAAATTTACCGGCGGAAAAAATCCGCCGGAAATGCCAAATTTCCGCCGGAATCGTACCGGCGGAAAAAATCCGTCGGTAATGTGTGTTTTTCTTGTGGTGGAGGTACCCCAACTGTTTATTCGTTTTTACAATATGATAATGACTCTATTTGGAAGAGGTATTAAACGAATTCGTTCTGATAATGGAAAAGAATATGTGAATCATAATCTTTCTGATTTCTTCATTAAATAGGGCATCATACATGAACTTACCTGTGTTGACCCCCCTCAACAAAACGAGGTTGCTGGAAGGAAAAATCGTCACCTTCTTGAAATTGCACGAGCTATTCTCTTCCAAATGTCTGTTCCAAAATCATATCGGGGAGAGGCAGTATTAACTGCTACCTATCTGATTAATCGGATGTCATTGTGTGGTCTAGGTAATGTTAGTCAAGTTTAACTTATGGTCTCAGTTTCCTTCTGTCATTGTCTTACAGAGCCTTGAGTCCCGGGTATTTGGTTGGGTGGCTTTTGTCCATATTCACCCACATCGAAGTAAGTTGGATTCTCGTGCAGTCTATTGTGCCTTGCTAGGTTATTCTCCTAACAAGAAGGGTTACAAGTGTTATCATCCACCAAGTCGTAGATTCTTTGTCTCAATGGATGTAACATTTCATGAGCATGTCTCCTTTTTCACTCATCCACTGTTTCAGGGGGAGATCGGTGATTCTACTTCCAATTTGGAATCTAAGTTCGAGCTCGAGTTTCTCTTCCTTGGTCCATGGCAACATGAGTCACCAGTTACAGACTCTTTGTCTCCTTTGTCTCTCGATCCTTCTAGTTTTGGTCCTCATGTTCCTCCAGTATCTCCCGTCTCTTCTATTTTGCAGGAAACAATACCTTTGGCACAAGTGAAGAACAAGGCTAGTGAGCCTACACTGACTTATGAGAGGAGAGGAAAGCCTGGTCTAGTCCAAAAACAACTCCAACCGCTTGAACCAGAGGTAAGTATTGAAAGTGACTCATCAAGTTCAGATTCTCGTATTTTTGATACCGAGGACCCTGATACAGATGCTGATATTGTTGACCCTAATATAGATGACTTACATATTGCTTTGAGAAAAGGGAAAAGGTCTTGTGCTAAGTACCCTATTTCTCAATTTGTTTCTCTTAAGCATCTTTCCTTGTAGCATCAAAATTTTATTGCAGGTATCGACTTGCAAGAATTCCAACATCAATACAAGAGGCACTACAAGATAAAAATTGGGTCCAGGCTATGAAGGAAGAGATGAAAGCACTTGAGAAAAATGAAACTTGGGAGATTGTTGAGAGACCAGGGGACAAGAAGCCTGTTGGTTGTAGATGGATCTACACAATCAAGCACAAATCAGATGGTACTCTTGATCGGTACAAGGAAAAACTGGTGGCAAAAGGATACACTCAAACTGATGGAATTGATTATGAGGAGACATTTGCTCCTGTGGCAAATATGAACATTGTTCGTATTTTGCTTTCTCTTGTTGCACACTTTGAGTGGGATTTACACCAGTTTGATGTTAAGAACACTTTCTTGCATGGCATTTTGGAAGAGGAGGTGGACATGGAGATTCCACCAGGATTTGGTCTCACTAATGGAACGAATGTGGTTTGCAAACTGAGAAAAGCTTTATATTGGCTAAAACAATCTCCTCGGGCCTGGTTTGGGAGGTTTTCTAAGGCAATGTTGCACCTTAGCTATAAGCAAAGGCAAGGAGATCATGCACTTTTCTTCAAACTTTCACAAAGTGGTAAACTAACAATACTACTTGTTTATATTGATGATAATATTGTTATAGGGGATGATTTGACTGGAATGCAATTGCTTAAGGAAAAATTAGCTACAAAATTTAAAATGAAGGACCTTGGGAAACTTAAGTATTTTCTAGGGATTGAAGTAGCCTACTCCAAAGAAGGCATTTTTATTTGTTAAAGAAAATATGTTTTTGGCCTTCTCAAAGAAACAGGAAAGCTTGGATGTAAACCTGCAAGTGTCCCCATTAAGCAAAATCATAGACTGGGCTGTGAAGAGGAAACTGCTAAGGTTGACAAAATACATTATCAAAGGAGAAAACATATTGAGATATCATCGGTATTGCTTATAATCGTGTTCAACAGGACAAAACATATTGAGATACACCGACACTTTATCAAGGAGAATTTGGATAGTCGACTAATAGAGACAGAATACATTCCTTTTGGGTACCAATTAGTTGATGTGTTAACAAACGGTTTGGCGACAGAACGTCTTAACCAACTTACTTACAAGCTGGGAATGATAGTATTTTACCCGAGCAATCGCACGGGTGACACTGTATTTGTTATAACTTGTTATGAAATTTTAGATACGTTAAAAATGGTAAAATGTAATAAAAGATAAAGGGAAAATTCGATAAAATGCTATATTTCAAATTTATTAAAATACTTGTGTTGAAAAAGTTTAAAAAAAATCGGTATCTTTTTATAATCTTAATAATGGAGTAAAAATCAGGAAAAAGAAAATGAGATTAAATATAAGATATGCACCTCCGTTGGCACTCCGGTTGGCAATCCGGTTGCCGGCGATCCGGTTGCCGCTCTCCCGGTGTCGCTCCCTGTTGTCTCTCCTGTTGCCTCCCTCGTTGCCAGTCTCGTTGTCAGTCTCTTGTTGCCGCTCCCGTTTAGATCATTTAATATTAATTTAGTCAGTTAATTAAATTATTAAAATATTTTTGTTAGCGGTTCAATTTTTTTGAAAATTGTTAGTAGTTAAATTGATTGGTTTTAACAGTTTAAGTAGATTATTGTAAATAGTAAATCGTATATCATTTAATATTAATTTAATCATATTAATTAAATTGTTAGATTATTAAAAAAATTATATTGGAATTTTTGATAATGGTTGAATTTTTGTTGATGAATGTTAGTAGTTAAATTGATTGATTTTAGTAGTTTTAATAGATTATAATAAATAGTAAAAAAAATTAAATTTTTATGTTTGTCGAAAAAAATTGGCAGTGTGTCAGCGCGTCAGTCGACTGTCTCCTTTTTACTGCCACATCAGCTTTATATTTGTCATTTAACGAGAAAATTACTTAGTTGCCCTAAAAAGGGACACATGGCATGTTAGTAGTGTTTAAATTAGTCAATTTTCTAGCACTTTTCTTTATTATATTAGATATATTTCTGCCGCGTCAGCTTTAATTTTGTCATATAGCGAGAAAATTACTAATTTGCCCTAAAATGGGACACATGGCATGTTAGTAGAGTGTTTAAATTAGTCAATTTGCTAGCACTTTTCTTTATTATATTAGATATATTTCTGCCGCGTCAGCTTTATTTTTGTCATTTAGCGAGAAAATTACTTATTTGCCCTAAAAAGGGACACATAGCATGATAGTAGAGTGTTTAAATTAGTCAATTTGCTAGCAGTTTTATTTATTATATTAGACTGGACTATATATATTTCTGCTGCGTCAGCTTTATTTTTGTCATTTAGTGAGAAAATTACTTATTTGCCCTAAAAAGGGACACATGGCATGTTAGTAGAGTGTTTAAATTAGTCAATTTGCTAGGACTCTCATTTATTATATTAGATTAGATTAGATTAGATAATAAAAAATTAATTTTTTATGTTTTTCAAAAAAAAATGACAGCGCGTCAAATTGACGGGTCAGCGCGTCAGTCTCCGTTTTATTTGGCGCGTCAACTTTATTATTTTCATTTAGCGGGAAAATTACTTATTTGCCCTAAAAAAGGGACATTTGCCATGTTAGTGGAGCGTCTAAATTAGTCAATTTGCTAGCACTCTCTGATATGATATTAATTTAGCGGGAAAATTACCTATTTGCCCTAAGAAAGGGACACTTGCCATGTTAGTAGAGCGTCTAAATTAGTCAATTTGCTAGCACTCTCTTTTATGATAATATTAAATTAAATAAACCAGCACTCTCTTTTATGATATTAAATTAAATAAATAAATTCAATATTAGATAGATTATATTAGATAAGGATTAGTGGGTGCAATACAAGACAATTGAATATAATTCAGTATATTTTCTGCAATTTATGTTTTCTTGGAAACCTTTTTATAAGATCTATTATGTTCTATTGTGTGCATCGATGATAGACAGCTTCCAATCCAATGCAACTGAATATATTAGTTACTTTTTGTTAATATTGTTATGTATGATGATATGTTTCTAATCATCATATTCTGAATATCAACGGATAATTTAATGAATTTATGTTAAGTGTATATATTATAAACATTGAAGGTGACCGGATATAAACAAATATATATCTATGGATAAATTTTAAAAGCTATGGGGTTTTAGGGATTTAGACAGAAGGAGAATGAATTTAGTTCTCTGACAACAACATAAATCCAAACTAGTAACAGTGTCACACTCACCTTTTGAATCAAACAGGTTGTAGTTCAAGATGATTTTCATACTGCAAAACAATGTAATTATAACTACCTAGTTCACTTATCTCGTTCGAAAGTGAATTATGGAGGGGGGTATATTAACATTTGAAGATGAATTTGGGGACCATTCTATAGGGGGTGACATTTATTTAAAGCTTGAACCACTTCTGCTATAGTGGGCCTCATTATAGCCTTCGAAGCAACACACCGTTCAGCAAGATCAATAGCTCCATTTAAACTGTCCTTGTTATATTGAACTGCAAGTCTTGGGTCAGCCAATAGTACAAGTCTATCTTGGATCATGAACAAGGGTCTTGCCTGCAAACAATTCACATGTGCAACTAATTAGGTAACCATTTTGGAAATAATACAATGATTATTGGTCCACTTAGGAAATTCATGAAGCAGACATAATTTGGCAAAGTTCAACATTGAGACATTTTTGTTTAATATACTGTACAAGTGAAATAACGTGCTCTGAAAATAAGGGTATTAACTAAGACTTTTCTAACACAGAAGCCAATAACTATTCTGACTAAGAAATCTTAGTAAAATTCCTATAAACCCCAACATATTTTAAGGCAAAGCCACATTTCTTCCATCGTAGTGACATAATGACACAACACAAAATACATGGAACAAGATCATAGGAACTAATTCAAGCTTGACAAAAAGAAACTGCTGATTTACAATAAAAAGTAACTCCAATTCTCATCTACAAACAACAATTTTGAAGATAACACTTGTACACAACTCAAAGTAAACAATCAAGACAAGGAAGGTGAAGAGTATTGACATACCCATTTAACCAGATATTGTTCTTTGAATAGTCTCCTCGGATCATAAGCCATCCTTCCAGTTATGAGCTCCAAAAGAACAACTCCAAAACTGTAAATATCTGACTTGTGTGACACGTGACCTTTCTTATCATACTCCGGTGCTATGTATCCAGATGAGACAATAACATTTTTGGAAACATGGGTCTCATCACCAACTGGGGCTACTCTTGCCGTGCCAAAATCCGATAACTTGGCATTATATCCCTTGTCTAACAAAATGTTAGGGCTTTTCACGTCAAGGTGTATGATACTAGGTATCATTTCATCATGCAAATACTCCAAACCGCACGCTACGTCGATTGCTATTTTGAATCTTGTTTTCCAATCAAGTGGTGGTGTATCAGGTGAAAGATCTAGGATAACGAGAAAGATGAAATGAGATGATATATTATTAGCCAGCAGTAAAGAATGCTAGCTGCTGAAAATAAATTATTTTGACAAAAAGAAACAAATGTGATGTTAGGATGATAGTATATGTACCAAACAAATGATGAAGCAAGGATCCTAATGCCATGTACTCGTAAACTAATAGCCTATGCTTCTTCCCATCAGCACAAAATCCTAACAATTTCACAATATTTGGATGTTCTGCCTTTCTCAATACCTCCACTTCCATAACAAATTCTCGAATTCCATGACCTCCTATGATGTTAAGTTTTTTAATAGCTGCATCCTAAAAAAGGAAAACTAATATGATTCCATGCATATGAATTCATTCATTAATGCATATAAACGTGAAACACGATAATAAATTCATTATTGATTTTCTTTATTTTACGAACCGGATTTTCTTTGTCCAAATGCCCCTTGTAAACCTTGCCAAAACCTCCCTCACCCAAACATTCTGAACTAAAATTTCCTGTTGCAACTTGAAGTTCTTCCAAACTGAATGATTCTATATCTTCTGTATTCTGAGATTGGGAAGAAGATCCCACCTCAAAATTTAAATTTAACTTGAATTTCTTCTTGTCCTTAGCAAGTTGATCATGACCGGAAAGATCTTGTTTCTTTTTTTTCTTGGAATCAACACTTCCCCCTTCTGTAACACACATTGAATATAACCGTCGTTGTTAGAAAACTCATTGAATATAGTTTCAAGTTATTTGTGTTGCTAAAAAAAAGAATGGGTTACAAAGAAATGAAACTGTTTTTGTGTGTGTGTGTGTGATAGTATAATGCATTCTATGATGGCATTCAAACGTTGAAATAATCAAAACCATTGGCAAAATTTACCAGCGCCATGGGAGGTAGAAGGAGCGGCGGTGGAAATGGAGGGAGCGGCTGCACGCGGAGTAGGGGGAGCGGCTGTGGAAGTGGAGGGACCGATGTTGGTATCATCTTCCGTCACGGTTGGTTTGAAGCATGAGAAGCAATGCCAGACCATAATGCCTCTCTTTCTCCAACAAGAAAAGAGCACACAGAAGAAGAAGAAGAAGAAGAAGAGAGACTCCAAACAAACTCAAAAGAGAGGGAAAAGTAATAAGTGCAAACTGATAGAGAGAGAGAGAGAGTGAGAGACCTTTATAACGTTTGAGAAGGGATTTATAAGTCTCATTTTCGTACCCAACCAATCATATATGCATGGTGAATCTTTAATTAACAATATACTATAACAGTATATAACTGATTTTATAAACTACAATAACAAATACTTAACGGCACCAAAAAGTCTAACTGTAAAATAACTGATTTTATATACTACAATAACAATATATAACTGATTTTATATACTACTATATAGCGTGAAGAGAGGGAGGGAGATTCGAGAGACTTACTGATGTGTGGTAAGCAAATATTATTAAAAAACAGTTCTAATGTCAGAGAGAGGGAGCCATTGGAAATTTGTAAGCAAATATTATATACACATAAAATTGTTTTAAAAATCTTTGTCCTTCCATGTGATGTGATTCTAATGTGCATGGAAACATTTACTTTTCTTTTTTATTTTATTTTTTAAGAAAATTAAACTACAGGATTGAATGCAATTTCCATGCCCATGTTTAAGGAGTCTCATTTTTCCTCTTGATTGCCCTGAAGATGGTATGCTGATCTCACAGAGTAGTCACCATTCTTCTCCCAGTGCCAAATAAGCTTGTCCTCAGGTAGCCTGAATGAGATGGGAATGCTGAGTATTTATTTGGCCTCATAGCTGTTGAAAGAGTTGCTTATGGTGCCCGGTTCCACTGCTTAGTGTCTTCATATACTTTGGGGCCTAAATCCCAACATACTTTGGGGCAAAACCACATTTCTTACATAGATAGTGATCTAATAACATACCAAATAAAACATGGAACAAGATCATTGGTACTAATTCAAGTTTGACAAAAAGAAACTGTTGATTTACGACTGAAAGTAACTCTAACTCTTATCTACAAACAACAATTTTGATGATAACATTTCTACAAAACTCAAAGTAAAAAATCAAGACAAGGGAGGTGAAGAGTATTGACGTACCAATTTAACTAGATGTTGTTCTTCAACTGGTCTCATAGGATCATGAGTCGACCTGCCGGTGATGAGCTCCAAAAGAACAACCCCAAAGCTGTAAATATCTAACTTGTGTGTCAAGTGACCTGTCTTATGAAATTCCGGGGATTTGTATCCACATGAGCCAATAATCATTGTCGAAACACGAGTCTCATCATTAGTCAGGCAAGGCTTACTCTCGTCGTGCCAAAATCCGATAACTTGGCATGATATCCCTCGCCTAACAAAATGTTAGCACTTTTCAGATCAAGGTGTATGATACCACTGATCATTTTAATTATCATGCAAATACTCCAAACCACTCGCTAGGTCGATTGCTATAATTTGATTCTTGTTTTCCAATCAATACTACAAAAAAAACACCGATTAACGACGGACATTAGCGAGGGACTTGTTGTCCCTCGCAAAAACAGTCATTAGCGAGGGAATTAGCGAGGGCATAGAGCTGTCAATTTTTTTGTCATTAGCGAGGGAATTAGCGAGGGAACTGTCCCTCGCTAATGACTGCCCTCGCTAATTCCCTCGCTAAATTTTGCTTTTTCAGATGATGGGACTCAGCGCAGGGGTTGGTAAAGGTGCAGAAATTAGCGAGGGACAGTTCTCTCGCTAATTCCCTCGCTAACGTTAACTTTTCAGATGATGAGATAGTTCCCTCGCTAATTCCCTCGCAAATTTTTTTCTTTTTTCCTTTATATCCGTTTACACCCTCACTCTTCTTTCTCACTCACTCACTCTTCACCATTCCTCTTCCCTTCCTCTTCCCCCTTCCACTTCCTCTCACACCCTTCTTCTCTCTTCACTCTTCCAACACCACCACCACCACCATCATCACCACCTCCTCTCACACTCTTCTTCTCTCTTCACTCTTCCACCACCACCACCACATACCTCCTACCACTCTCACTCACTCTCTCTTACTCTTCACCACCACCAACCCACCACCCCACCACCACCACTCTCACTCTTCTCTCTTTCTCTCTCTCTCTCTCTCTCTCTCTCACTCTTCTCCTTCTCTCTCTACTCTAAACCACCCATCACCACCACCACCACGCCACCATTCAGCACTGGACACGTGTCATTTTTTTTTGAAAACTACAGTCATTAGCGAGGGAATTAGCGAGGGCAAAAGCCGTCGCTAATTCCTGCGCATTTACCAACCCCTGCAACTGAGTCCCATAACCTGAAAAGCTGCAGTCATTAGCGAGGGAACTAGCGACGGCATAGTCCCTCGCTAATTAGCGAGGGATCCAACTTCCCTCGCTAATCCCATTTGCGAGGAGGGAATTAGCGAGGGAACCAGTCCCTCGCTAAGTCCCTCGCAAATGACCATTAGTGAGGGAATCAGGTCATTTTGCGAGGGAACTGTCCCTCGCTAATGACTAGTTTTTTTGTAGTGCAAGTGGTGGTCTATTAGGTGGAGGATCTTGGATTACAAGAGAGAGGAAATGAGGTTATTAGCCAGCAAAAAAGACAGTTGCTTAAAATAAATTGTTTTGATAAGAAGAAACAAGTGTGATGTTAGGACGATAGTATATTTACCAAACAAATGGAGACCCAAGGATCCTAATACCATGTACTCCTAAACTAATAGCCTATGCTCTTTCTCGGCACAAAATCCCAACAATTTCACAGATTTGGATGTTCTATCTTTCTCAATACCTCCACTTCCACAACAAATTCGTGTATTCCTTGAACTCCTTTTAGGTTAAGTTTTTTAATAGTTGCATCCTAAACAAGCACAACTAACGTGATTCCATGGATATAAATTCATTCTTTAGTGCATAAATGGAACACAATAATAATTTCAGTTTTGTTTTTCTTTACCTTACAAACCTCATTTACTTTGTCCAAGCACCCCTTGTAAACCTTGCCAAAACCTCCTTCACCCAAACACTCCGAACTAAAATTTTCCGTTGCAATTTGAAGTTCTTCTATATAAACTGACACTACAAAAAAATTGGTCATTAGCGTGGGAAATTTCCCTCGCAAAATGACCTAAATCCGTCGCTAATGCCCATTTGCGAGAAATTAGCGAGGGACTAGTTCCCTCGCTAGTCCCTCGCTAGTTCCCTCATCGCTAATGGGATTAGCGAGGGAATTTGAATCTCTCGCTAATGGCGGCCTCAAAATTTGTGCAGTTTTTCAAATACTGACTGACACGTGTCCCAATTTGATTGGTTTGTTTTTTATATATTTATTATTATATTATAAATGAACAATATATTATATTATTAATTTTGTGGTTGTGGTGGTGGTGGTGGTGGTTGTGTGGTGGTGTGGTGGAAAAAGGTGGAGAGAAGAAGAGGGACAGGGGAAATCGTAAGAGAGAGAGAGAGAGAGGAGAGGAAGAGGAGCTCCGGTGGTGGTTGTGTCGTGGGTGGTGGTGGTGGTGGTTGTGTGGTGGTGGGTTAGGGTTTGTAGGTGAGAGAGAGAGTAGAGGAAGAGGAAGGGGAGAGTAGGTCGTAGGTTGGTTGTGTGGTGATGGTGGTGGTGGTGGTGGTTGTGTGGTGGTGGAGAGTAAAGGAAGAGGAAGAGGAAGGGAAGAGGAAGGGTGAAGAGGAGAGAAGAAGATTGAGGGTGTTGTGAGTGAGAAAGAAGAGTGAGTGTGTTGCTGAGGGTACACGCGGATTTAAGTAAAAAAAAAATTAAAAAAATTTGCGAGGGATTTACCATTCCGTCGCTAATTTTCACTTTAATTTGTGAGGGATTTAGCATTCCGTCGCTAAATGTCCTTGATTTGCGTGTTTGACTGAATTTTCCCTAAAAACAATTAGCGACAGAAAAGCCGTCGCTATTACCTTCAATTCCGTCGCTAAATCCAGACAAAATCGACAGATTCAAATTCCGTCGCTATTACCTTCAATTTCGCCGCTAAAGCCAATTTTTGCGAGGGACCGTTATTCCCTCGCTAATGTCCTTGCTAATAACGTTTTTTTTTGTAGTGTGAATGACAGTCTATCTTGTGTATTCTGAGATTCAGATGAAGATCCCACCTCAAAATTTAAATTTAAATTTAATTTCTTCTTATCCTTATCAATCTGATCAGGACCAGAAGGGCCTCTCTTCTTTTTTTCTTGGAATCAACTCTTTCCCTTTCAGTAATTAACACACAAAATGTACACAAGGTAATCGGTTAAAAACCATTAGCAAAATTTACCAACGGCACGGGAAGTGGAGGGATCGGCACGAGAGGAGGAGGGATCAGTTGGTATTGTCATCTGTCGCCGTTAGAAAAAGTGTAGACTGAATGTGAAGGAATTTTAGGCAACCAAAGCAAAAGTGTAGATTGAATGTGAAGGAATTTTAGGCGGCAAATTTTTTTTGGAACTAGTTTAGTTAAAAAAACTCGAGTGAAGTGATAAGAGAAAGAAAAGAATTATTATTTGAAAAAGTAAAATTAAAATAAAAAGAAAAAAGAAAGAAAGAGGGTGTAAGAGAAAAGTGAAAGGAGGAGTGTAAGAAGAAAGAGAAAAAAAAAGAATAAAGAGTGCGTAATGACATTTTTACTCTTAAATTAGATATGTATATTATTAATAAGATATCAAAATTAATAATTTCATAGGAGGTTTGTTTGTATAAATGGATTTGGATCATCTTCTTCCACTCTCCGTACATCCCTCTCTTACTTTCACTCTCTCTCATTATTTATTTATAATTTTTTAATAATGAGAAATAGTGGAAGTAAGAGAGAGACAGAGAGCAATGAGGAAGATTTAGGGAGAGTGGGAGGAGAGGATCCAAAGTGGTGTGCAATTATCTACCCAACCACGCCTCTCGTAATTACTATTTGTTTTGTTTAGTTTATTAGTTTGTTTTTGAAAGAAAATACTCTTGAATTTCTTTCCCTTCTTCCTTTCTCATCGAAACTTGTTTATTCTTTTTCACCATTTAATTACAATATATTGAGTTGCACCTTTAATTTTGAACCTTCTCATATGTTTTATAAGGTTTATAGAAACTATGTAAAAGATTGTAGCAGTTGTTGCAACCTGGGGCGGAGCCAGGATTTTTAGCCGAGGGGGTGTTGGTGATAAAATGTATAATTTTGTAAAATAAATTTCTAGATGTACAATATAGTAAAACAAAGGAAACTGAAGAACAAAAATTAAACGAATAAAGTTTACTAAATATACGTGACCAGCAGCTTTTCAAGAATATTTTTGATACGTAAAAAATATAACATATACATACAAAGCAAACGCGATGCCTGAGGCACACCATTATGTGTGTTACAAAAGGGTTTGAAGACAAAGGGAAACATGACGTCATAGGTCTTTGGATTAAAAAAGAAGGATTATACTTAGTGTGTGTTTGGTTGCACGGCGAGGAGAATTGAGTTTGCCAGAATTGAGTTTGCAGAATTGAGTTTAGTTAAAACTGAGTTGAATTTAACGTGATTTTTGTTTGGATACATTTACCGAAAAGTGGTTTTCACCAATTATTTTTATTTGGATAGATTAGATCAAAAATGCTTTTGAGTGTGAATTTACCAAAATGGGTATCAACTTAAAATTATATTAGAAGCTTAATATTTGATAAAATAAAAAACAAAAATACTAAATTGGCATAGAAATTATAAAATACATTTAAAGAATATAATTAAAAATACAATTAAAATTTATCTTATTTTTTTGTTCTATTAAATTTTCTTTATGTTGAAAATGGAAACATAATATTGCAAAGAGAGGAAAAATTATGTAAAAAAAAAGAAATGAAGTCGAAGTATGACTATCAGCCCATTTTTGTAAAAAAAATCCATAAGGCCATTAACACTTACGGCCCATAAATCCATACCCTAAAAATTAGAAACCATATTGCTACAGTGGTGCTTCCTACTGCCGCAATCATCTTCCTCCTCTCTTCTGTTTCATTAATCATCTTCCATCTCTCTTCTGTTTCGTTTCTTGTTTTTTTCCATCTCAAAGCAATAACAATTGTCACAAATTACCTCATTATATTTTTTCCATCTCAAAGCAATAACAGAGTTATGAAGGAAGAAAGAGTTATGAAGGTTGGTGATGATATGAAGGGCAAATGAGAGAACTCAAGTTGAATAAGGTTGGACGTGAATCTTGTTAAACGCAGAAGCTACGATTTCTGGCTTCACACCTGCCGTGATTTTCGTCCATGAATTGCGTTGCCGCTGCCGCGATTTGGAACAACCAAACAAGATGGAAGCGCTTCTATGACTCTCAACGCACGTTCAGAGGTCGCAAACGTGTAACCAAACATACACTTAGGCATCATGTTAGGTTATGATGCTATGAATTAGTTCTGATGGACGACCATACACCAGAATGTTTGGGTTGTTGACATTATATCATACTTAAATTTGGAACTAAAGTTAACTTTCATTGGGGCCAATTTTTTCCCACAATTTTACATACAAGACTATTATTGCTCACAGGAGAGACCGACACTAGAAGAAGAGGGAACCACACTGGGAGTGGAGGGACCGGCGGGATGGGAACTGGAGGGATCGATAGCGCGAGGAAGGGACCGGCACATGAAGAGGAGGGAGTCGGGAGCGGCACTTGGAGTAGAGGGAGTGGCGGGGAAAGTGGAGGGAGCGGTGTTGATATCGTCATCTCCATCCGCTATAAGCTAGCTTATCCACTATCTATTGTTGTTTACCAAACAGAGCCTTATGATGTTTTTTCATGCACTAGTATATTTTGGGTCATGAGGTGGAAATGAATTATCTACGCTACACTAGTCACTATAAGTAAGAGTGGGAATTGGCCATGCCAACCGATAATGGGCTTATGACCCAACCTACGTCAAGCGCAGCGCAGATTTTTTTAAACAAACAAGAGCTTATAATTTCAAAGACAGACATCAAGCGGTGTTATAATTTTGAGCTATTTTCAAATAACTATCCATTCCATACTTACATGATGCACCTTTACACCCTAAACATTGCTTTAAGTAAATGTCCCATCCATAATCACCAACATGGAGTCATTATATAGACAAAACAGGGAAAGGGTAGATTTGATATTTTGTAGTTGAGAATATAATAGTTGTGTTATACTCACCAAAAGCTTAATTATCCCTACTTGTAAATATATTGTGTAGTATTCCATCTTTATAGTAACTTTTTCAAAGGTTTTCTTACTTGATGGATTTTGGTAACTTTAGCCTTTCTTGAGAGGGGAGGGGGAGGGGGGAGGGGGAGGGGGTGAGAGAGAGGGAGGGAGATAAATGAGTTAACATGTGAGAGAGTATTAAAATGAAATTTGAGAATCCATTTTGAAAGTAATTAATTTAACATTCATTAGAAAAAAGAAATAATATAATTTTTAGTAGTATATGAGTCAAATTAGACTATGAATTTAATTATTTTTTTGAAAGACTAATGAATTTATTATCAAATGAAGCTTTTAACATCTATTTTATTATTAATAAACTTTCTCATCAAAACTAAGAATATTTAAAGAAGGAAGTGAGGCTCTTCGATCAGTTTTTTTTCCAAATCTGTTTGAGGAGTGTAGCTATCATAGGGTATCGATTGGTTAGAGAGGCTTTTGCTTAGAAAACTACCAACTAGAGAAGCTCTGTTAGCTACATGCATTATCAGCGACGTATACATCTTTACGTTTGTAATTGTGAGGGACTATCACAAGACTTATTATTTCTTAGAGACCAAACTGACATTTGAATTTTTTGTCCGGGACCAAAATAGATATTCATTCATACAATAATAAAGGGTAGCTGAGGAAAATGTCATCATCTAAAGGGTAAAACCAATTTTTTGTCACCGCAAAAGTTCTAGTTCTATATTCTAGTGAGATCAATCCTTGACCAACAAAACTGATTCATCGTAAAACCAAAACATTCTTTATAGCATTGTAAAATTACTTTTGGGTTAGCAAACTTGAGTTTTGAACTTTACAACGAATAACCATATAAACCTAAACAACTTATAAACAACTCCTACATGTTTGCCTACTTCCATTTTGATTGACTTGAACAACGCTGAAGGGAGTTGATAACTGCATTTCACTTCTTTATACCAAAAGAAAAGGAAGTGGATGTCAGCACAGCACTTTGAATTGTCTGTGCTAGCTTTCCCTATGACGTTTCAATTTTGAGCCATTAATTAATGCACATTTAATAAGGTCTTATGCATCAACAAAAGGAAAAACTAATGATAAAGTTTTCCCCAACTCCAATTATTGAAGTTTACAAAGGTGAAGCTTTTGGTCTCTTGCTTGCCATGGACTGGGTTCGTGAACTCGATTTCAAGGACGTGATTTTCGAGCTTGAAGCAAAAGTGGTGGTGGATGACTTTAACAAATGCACCTCTTTTCATTCTGATTATGGTTGTATTTTAAGTTCTTGTAAGCAATGGGGGACCCAGGACCCTGGGGTCAGGGGTGTCAAATTTTTTAAATACACAATTTGCTGAAAAAATAATTAAAAACAATTATAATATATTTAAATAAATAAATTATACATTTCATAATTGTCCTCTACGTGATTTCATATTCTAAAATCATTGAATAATAAGCTCAGAGTCAATTTTATTGAATACATCATTCTCAATGTATGTCACCAGACAGCCGTTCATCCATGTATCCCCCATCCGGTTACGCAACCTATTCTTCACAATATTCATAGCAAAGAAAGCTCTTTCTACAGTTGCTCTGGATACACATTGGGGATTTCACATATACCAAATCAATTAGGGATTTCACATATATCAAATCAATTGGGGATTTCACATATATCAAATCAATTAGGGATTTCACATATACCAAATCAATTGCAATTTCTAATACTAATACCAAATCAATTGAGGATTTAACAAAAATTAGGGTTTTCAATTTTCACATAAATTAGGGATTCCAGTTTAAGGCTTACCAGAGAGAAGGGGAGAAGATGAAATGAAATTTGTTGGGTTGCTGGTTGAGACTCGCAGAAGAAGAGAGAAGAGAAACCTGAGTTCAGAGTTCAGACTCGCAGGAAGAGAGAAGAGAGAAAAGGGGTCGTCCGTGGTGGTGGTCGTCGCGTTGGTCGGTGGTGCCATCAGCCGTGGTGGTGGTCGTCCGTGGTGCCGTGGTGGTGTGGTGGTCGTTTGGTTTGGTGGTGCCGTCAGCTTTCAAAATGGTTCACTAAGTTTCAGTTTCTCAAAATGAAACGCGTGAGAGAGAGAGTGGGGTAAGTGAGTGTTGGGTCTTTGGTGCAAATGGGTGCAAAACTTGGTCTACTAGTGCAATTTAAAATTTTTAGGGGGTTCAAAAAAAATTTATATAGGGTGGTAAATGCAATTTTTTTCAGGGGGTTCAACTGAACCCCCTCAGCTATAGGTGGGTCCGCCCCTGCTTAGGAGCACGCAACTTTTTGAGTAAGGTTCTTAGCCATGGCTCAGGGACAAGAGGAAGGGTGGAAAAAGAGAGAAACTCTCTAAATTCTCAAGAGAACTTGTTGTTACTTGGATATTGCTTGGATCACAAATGCTTGGTGATGAGCTCTATTTATACTACTCTTGTAGGGCTTACATTACAAAATAGAGGGATCTAGAAGCATTGATTACAAAAGAAAAATCTAGAGATATGAATACTCCAGTTCCTATTACTAGAAAGTTCTAGAAAACTTAAGATTGGACTAGTTCTTAATTATATCTTATTTAGTAGTGTATCTTGAAGGTTCCATAATACCCTTTATTTCTAGAAACTTCTATCTCATTCTCCATCAAGCCAACTTTCTAAACCTAATATTTGAGTAAGCTAGTTGTAAGATAATGGAATGCGTGACTATTCTCATTAATCTGAATAGAATATATACAAGGATTTTGTAACGGTCAGTCAACTATACAGTTATGACTAAATATATGCAATAATGACAGAATATATATAATTATGACTAATTATATGCAATAATGACAGAATATGCTATTCCTAATATTCTATTCTATCACACCCCCGCAGTCGAAGCGGGAGGTTCACGGACGCTGAGACTGGTCCGGAAATCATCGAAGAGGATGCGAAGAAGGCCTTTGGTGAAGATATCTGCAATCTGATGTCGAGATGGAACATGAAGTACGCGTTCCTGACCACGAGCTACCTTTTCCCGTACAAAGTGAATGTCCATTTCAATGTGCTTGGTGCGCTGATGTTGTACAGGATTGCCAGAGAGATAAATGGCACTGACATTGTCGCAATACACCAAAGTGGCCTGAGGAATAGGAAAATGAAGTTCCAGTAAGAGATTACGAAGCCAACATGACTCGGATACAACATTAGCAACACCTCTGTATTCGGCTTCTGCACTGGAACGAGAGAGAGTGGGCTGTCTTTTGGAAGACCACGATATAAGGTTGTCACCTAGAAAAACACAGTACCCAGATGTGGAGCGTCGGGTGTCAGGGAATCCACCCCAATCAGCGTCAGTGTAGGAGATGAGTTTCGTGATGGGGGATGGAGATATATGAAGACCAAAGTGCATGGTGCCCTGGACATACCGAAGGATGCGTTTGAGAGCCAGCATATGTTCTGTCTTGGGTGCATGCATGTGGAGACAGACTTGCTGAACCGCATATGAGATGTCAGGTCTAGTGAAAGTGAGATATTGTAAAGCTCCTACAAGACTGCGATAGAGAGAGGGATCCTCATAAGCAGTGCCTGATGACGTGCTGAGTTTCTGTTTGGTGTCGACAGGTGTGGCAGTCGGTTTGTAGGACGTCATGCCGGCACGTTCAAGGATTTCGAAAGCATAAGTGCTTTGACTGAGAAATAGGCCGCCCGGGTGGCGAGAGACGGCGATACCCAGAAAGTAACTCAACGGACCAAGATCTTTCATTGCAAACTCAGTAGCCAATAATGACATAATTGATTTGTGAAGCACATGAGTAGAAGTAATGAGGATGATGTCGTCCACATAGAGGAGAATGTATGCCATGTCAGATTGTTGTCGATATATGAAGAGAGAATGGTCTGATGTGCTATGTCGAAACCCAATGGTAGTAACATAGTCAGCAAAGCGTTGGTACCATGCTCTGGGTGCTTGCTTGAGACCATAGAGAGATTTCTTCAGGCGACAAACATAATCTGGATGAAGAGGATCACGGAAACCCAATGGTTGATGCATATAAACAGTCTCATGAAGGTCACCATGTAGAAATGCGTTCTGGACATCCAGTTGGTGAATGGGCCAGGATTTAGAAAGAGCAATGGTGAGTATTGTTCTAATAGTAGCTGGTTTGACCACCGGGCTGAAAGTCTCATCACAATCCACACCTGCAACCTGTGACCTGCCATCACAAACAAGGCGAGCCTTATAGCGCTCAAAAGAGCCGTCAGAATTTTTCTTATGTTTGAAAATCCACATGCATCGAATAAGATTGGCATCACAAGGACGAGGAACTAAATCCCACGTCTTATTTCTAATAAGAGCATCAAATTCAGATTTCATTGCGGATGTCCAATTGGGGTCTGATAGGGCTAGTTTGTGATTTTTGGGTAAGGGAGAGATGGGTTGGTTTGAGTGAGAAATTGATAAGTTGAATAGTTTACGGGGTTTGGTAATGCCTTTCATACTACGGGTGGTGATAGTACGTGTGGGTGGTGGTTGTATTGGTGGGGGTGAGTTAGTCGGGATTGTAGTGGGTGGATTGACTGGAGAGGTAGGTGGCGCTGATTGTTGGTATGTTGATGAGGATGGCTGGTCAGTGATGGTTGGTGGTGGTGATTGGTTATGTGTGGCTGGTGGGGGTGTTTGATTTTGCCACTGGTGTATAAGATAGGGGTGTGGGTCATCGTTGAGGAAGTGATAAGAGTGGGGTGAGGGTGAGTGTATCTTGGTGAAGGGAAATTGGGTTTCATCAAAGATAACATGCCTCGAAATTATTAGTTTTCCGTTTGACAAATCAAAACATTTGTATCCTCTATGATTAGAAGGATAACCCAAAAAGACACATGGTGTAGAGCGTGGTTGTAATTTGTGGATTGTAGGCGACGGGAACAACGGATAACACAAGCAACCAAAAACTCGTAAGTGTGTGTAGGTGGGGTCACGATGGTATAGGAGTTGTTTAGGTGACTTATCTTGAAGTGTTTTGCAGGGAAGAATATTTAGCAAGTAAGTTGCCATGTGAAGAGCATGATGCCAAAAAGAATGGGGAACAGAAGAATGAGCTAGCATGGCGCGCATCATATTATTAATGGTTCTTATTTTTCGTTCTGCTTTCCCATTTTGTGAGGATGTGTGAGGACAAGAGAAGCGAAAAACAAGACCATGGTTTGCGCAATATTGTTGGAATAGCTCATTATTATATTCACCGCCATTGTCACATTGAAAGGATTTGACGCTTAGTGAGAATTGTGTTTGAATAAGATTAGTAAGTGACTGGAACATTTCAAAAACTTGAGATTTTCTGCTAATAGGAAAAGTCCACAAGAAATTTGTAAAATCATCCAAGAAAAGAACATAATATTTACGACCAGCAGAACTCAAAACGGGAGAAATCCACAAATCACTATGTAAAATATCGAAAGGCATCAAAGTTATTGTTTGAGAATTAAGAAATGGCAATTTAACTTGCTTGCCTAAAACAC
Source organism: Astragalus membranaceus (assembly GCA_039519185.1). Lineage (NCBI taxonomy): Eukaryota > Viridiplantae > Streptophyta > Magnoliopsida > Fabales > Fabaceae > Astragalus > Astragalus membranaceus. The sequence continues at coordinate 115,138,471 of CM076850.1, forward strand.
AAGAGTCACAAATAACAGAAGGATTAAAAGGTTCACAACAGATGAATTTATTATTGCGAAGAGAATTGAAAACATGGGCGCCAGGGTGACCAAGGCGACCGTGCCAGAGACTAGACGTAAGACCAACAAAACTTGGGGAAGTGGTGACTGGATATAGATCGCCAAGACTGTCACATCTCATGAGAGGCATCCCCGTCTGAAAATCAGATACAGTAAAACCAAAAGGGTCAAAGGAAACAGAAACATTGTTGTCAGTGGTGAGTCGCCTAACAGAAATCAAATTTTTAATAATATTCGGGGCATGTAGGACATTGTTTAAGTGTAACGGTTTGTAAGGGGTGGCTATTTGTGTGTGTCCGGTGCCGTGAATTGGGATACCATGGCCATTACCAACAATGATTTTCTGATTTGAATTACTTAAAGGAAAATAAGACGGGAGATTACCTTGTGATGCTGAAGTGTGAGTGGATGCGCCAGTGTCCATGTTCCACGGGTCCTCAGGAGTGTTGAGAGACATGGTGTGCATAGCTGCCTCGATGTCTGTCGGTGTCTGAGAGGTAGTAGCAGTATATGCCTGAGGACGCTGTCCTAGGATGCCTGACTGCTTGGGAGGACCAGTTGGGCGTGTCCACTGAGATGTGGGATACGGGCACGGAGGCATGGTCCATGGTGGTGGGGCCCAACCCCATTGTTGCCAGGGTGGATACTGCTGCTGTTGCTGCCAAGGAGGAGACGACCATGATGGAGGAGCATTGGAAGCTCCAGACCGAGGTGCACTGCGTTGACCACGCCCACCTCCGCGGCCTTGGTTTCCACGAGGGCGAGAGCGGTTGCCAGAGCGACGATTGTTCTGCTGAGAAGTGTCGGTAGAAGGTTGCTGCTGAGCGGTGTGCAAGACAGTATGAGAGCCGGTGCTGGTCATTTTAGCCATACCTGCTTCTTCCAAAGTGAGCATAGAGCGAGCCTGATAGAAGGCCGGAAGAGGATTACTCTGTCGAATCAAGGTAGCAACGCTGCGGTAAGCTTCTGGAAGACCAGAGATCAGTTGAAGTACCAGACGGTGGTTGTTGACAGGAGAGCCGACATTTCTCAACTGGTCCGAGAGCATCTTGAGGCGCTGACAGTAGGCAGAAACATTGGGAAAATCCTCCATACGAGTGGTGGAGAATTCTTGCTCAAGAGTGACAGCACGAGCGTTCTGGTTGTCCTGAAATATGTCTGCCAGGCGGTTCCAGGCTGCTGCGGCAGTGGAGTCAGGTTCCAGAATGGTCGACAGCAGATCAGTGGAGATGGTGGAATAGATCCACTGAAGAACAGTGGCATCAAGAGTGACCCATTGTTCGTAGTCGGCGCTAGTAGGAGCTGGCGGTGGTTTTTCATTGGAGGGAACGATGTGATGCAAGACACGATGAGAGCGAGCATGGATGCGGAAAAGCTCGGCCCAGGTTCCGTATTGATCTTTTTCCATTTCAAGGATGATAGGAATGTTGTTCTTGATGTTGGAGACAGCAATGGTGGGATGAAACTCGGTTTTCTTGGAAGAGGAAGAAACCGAGGGAGGGGACGGGGGTCGCGAGTCTGACATGATGACGGAAGGGGAGAAGGCGAGGAGGAGAAGGGTTGCGGCGCTTGGAGGGGCGCGGCGCAAGGAAACACCGGAGAGGGTTCAACGATCGGAGGGGAAGAGCGATCGGAACGGCGCGGGCAAATACGGCAAGGGTTCGTGTGCGGCGCTGGGTTCGGTGTTTAGAGAGGGATCGTGTTTAGGTTTGATACCATGTAAGATAATGGAATGCGTGACTATTCTCATTAATCTGAATAGAATATATACAAGGATTTTGTAACGGTCAGTCAACTATACAATTATGACTAATTATATGCAATAATGACAGAATATGCTATTCCTAATATTCTATTCTATCACTAGTGAGCCATATTTTTAAGTAAGCCTTTTGAGTATTCCTTTGAGGTTACAACTTTGTACGCGTCAACTAATGTACATGTTCAAAACTTGAAGTAGCTTCAAAGATGCTTAACCAAAGCAAACTTGAACACTTGTTGATCTTCCATGAAATGAGAAAATTTGATTTATCTTGCTGAGAAGCTTTTAAGCTAGTTCTAGTAACAAGCTCAAGATCAATATTCTAAGTAATAGATGAAGCTTATAAATTACATTTCTTTCTGATCAAATGAAGCACGACCAACACTGCTTGTGATGGGACCATGTAGCTTCTTTTCAAGTGAAGTATTCTCATTCCTCGTAATCATCAAACTTATACTTCATTTTTCTATGCTTAATGAGCTTAGTGTTCCTTCTTTCTCTTAGATAAGTTAATTTATGAGTGATACACGATGTCATGTATAAATGGAAACTTTCTTTGTGATCCTTCTTATGGTTACATATGTCATCATGGATAATCTTTTCTTGTATAGTACTAGGCTATAGATGCTAATACTTACATTACAAAAGACTAAGATAACTTAACTGTGGATGACATTGAAGACTTTGAGGATGATGATTCAGTGGTCCAAGGTTTCAGGAAAATTTCCTTAGATAAGTTCTTTGCATTGAGAAACTGAGAGAAAGTAAGAGAAAGCGAAAGAAAAGCACAAGAAATTTACTATAATTGAATGGAATTGAAACAGGTTCTGTTACATTACATCTACTATAGTTAGGCATCGTGTTAGGTTCTGATGCTGTGAATTAATTCTGACAAGCACAAGACATACAACTAACTTAATGCAAACATTTATTTAGGATAGATAGGCTCACAAATGATGAATAATGAACTTGAGAAATAATAAAGCAAAGAAATGTTTTATGATATCACTGAGGCTGTCAAATAATTCGATACCAAAACTAAGAAATTTTCCTTATGTGGACTTTACATCTGAAAAGGACATATTATCTCCTATGAAACAAAATTCGAAAACTAGGCACATCACACATATGAACAGACAAAAACAATGTAACTACCTAGTTCACTAATATGTTCCTTCTAATCTCTAGAAGAAGCTGGATTTTCTGAATGATTTTGGGGATGATTCCTTCGGATGACTCTGTTTAGATAACGAACCACTTGTGCTATTTTGGGCCTACTTGGAACCTCCAAATTAAGGCCCCATTGAGCAACATAAAGAGCTCACTCTAAACTGCGTAAGGTGTATTGACCTGCAAGTCTTGAATCAGCCACTTCTGGAAATATCTCCCTATCTTTGGTCAAGAACACCGGTTTTACCTGCAAACAATATATATGTACAACTAAGGTAACAACTTTGGAAAGTTTTGTTCTTGGCGGCCGCGATGAGCGCACAATCGGTGGTTGGCGTCCGGGACATCTCTCGGGAGGAGGAGGACCTCCAGGAGCGCAGTACGAAGAAGGTGAAAGGTGGGAAGCACACGTTTGCAACAACCTCCACGAGTCTGGTGAGCTATGCTGATATTGGCGATCCACCCATGGAGGACGTTCAAGGCAATCGATCATACAAGGAGACGGTTATGGGGCTCCATGCCAGGGAAAAGGAGGATGACGATACAGGGGATGAGGAAGGAGGACACATGGGGGAGGCTCAGGATGATGGAGAGTATACTATGGTGTGTATGGACTCGCAAATCGTGGAAAAAACTCATGGTGGCTATGAGTGCCCGGAGATAGTTATTCCACCAAGAGCCGAGGTGCGATTGTGCAGACCATGGAAACAAGGCTTGATTGTTAAACTTCTTAGCAGACGGATTGGATTCAAGGCTCTAGAAAATCGACTAAACCAGATGTGGGTTCGAAAAGGTGTCATGAACATTATTGATCTTGGAGGTGAATTTTTCTTGGTTTGCCTCTCGAGTCCAGACGACCATGACAAGGCCTTGACAAATGGTCCATGGTTGATTTATGATCATTACCTCACTGTGAGGGAGTGGAAACCGAACTTTCGGCCAGACGAGGAAGAGATTAACAGAGTTAATGTGTGGGTGCGGCTTCCGGAGCTTCCGATTGAGTATTATGATCCAGATTTCCTAGTCTTCTTGGGTAATCGGATTGGCAAGACGGTCAAAGTAGACAAGACAACGGAGCAATTGGCTAGGGGGAAGTATGCAAGGCTTTGTGTGGAGATTGATTTAGACAAGCCACTTTTGGCTATGTTTGAAATCAAGAACCACTTTTACAAGATCGAATACGAAGGGCTACACATGTTGTGTATGGTGTGTGAGAGATTTGGCCACCATAAAGACCAGTGTCCGGACAAGGTTACGGAGGATGGGAGAGCTAACAATGGAGAGGAGGGGCGCGCAACATGCAATGTTGAGCCTAGAGGTGAAGTCGTGAAAGAGGATGGGCCATGGCAGGTAGTTCAGAAGCAGAGATGGCCAAGGCGTGGGAAAGATAGGGGCGGAGGGCCGACGGTGCCGTCGACGGGCAGGGTTTTACCTGCGACCATTAATGATACAACGATTAATTCGGATCACGATTTGGAATTCTTGTAGATAGTGGGAAAACGTGGGGAATAATAATGAGGATATGCGTAGGCAAGCTAATAATTTAGTGTCAGTGGGGCCCGGTCAAAGGCAAAATGGCGACACTAGTAACACAAGTGTTGTCGGAGTGTTGGGTCAGCACTTGGATGGCCGAAGACAAAGTAAAGTGGGCTCAGAATTAATGCTACCAAGACCGATTGATCACATGGAGATTGGGCTTCAACACCCCCCCTCGCCCACCAGATACACAGAACGACGATAGTCACACCCCCCTTTTCCTAATGCTCGCAGCACCAATGAGTAGCGTGGTGATTTCGAAGAATACATGGATGCACAATAGATGGGAAGCTCAGTAGGTACTGAAGATTATGATGAGGATATGGTTATGGAGACCCCTAGTCTTCATGTTGCTTAGCGTGTTTGGTTGCTCCTTTTAATATTTTGTTTATAGATTTAAACAAAATTTTAATTTGGAATTGCCGTGGGGCGGCTAGTCCGGACCTTTTCCGGTACTGTAAGCAGTTTGTGGATGTGCATTGCCCAGAGGTGTTTGCTATCATTGAGACTCGGTGTAATCCCTTACGTACTCAAAATACTTTTCGCCGGCTTGGGTACGATGGGTTCAGTTTCTCTGAAAATAGGGGCTATGCGGGGGGTATTGCGGTTGGTTGGAAGACTGATTTAGTGATGATGGTTGAAGATAAAAATGACTTTCAGTTTCTGCATTTTAATGTCTTTATGCATGACCATAGGAGTTGGTTCTTTTCTATTGTGTATGCTAGTCCGGTTGAAGAGATGCGTGCAGAATTGTGGGGGACGTTAGCTACAATGGCAAATACTATGCAAGGCAACTGGATGTTAGCTGAAGATTTTAATGATATTTGTGATAGTAATGAAAAGAAAGGGGGTGCTCCGCTCAACATGAGGAAGTGCCAGCTTTTTCAAAATCGAATCCAGCAGTGTGGTTTAATGGATTTGGGTTCAATTGGCTCTAAATTTACTTGGAAGGGCCAAACATATGGTACTTATGACCGGATGTTTGCTCGTCTGGATAGTGGTATGTGCAACGCCTCGTGGAGATTAGCCTTTCCAAATGCTTTTGTTAAAGTTCTTACTAGAGTGGACTTCTCGGATCATCATCCGATTCTTATTAATTTGCATGGGAGTGATGGAGGTAGGGAGACTAGGCCGTTTCGGTTTGAAAGTGCGTGGGTGACGCATTCCGATTTTGCAAGAATGATGAAAGAGGCTTGGCATCCTAATGGGGGGCTGGAGGACAAGTTGGTTAGTATGAAGGATCATCTTAGAGGGTGGAGTCATATTGTTTTTGGTTTGGTTAAGAAGAAGAAAAGACAATTGTTAGCTCGGCTTGATGGTATCCAAAGACAGACTAGCCTTGGTAACATGAATTGTTTTCTCTCTAATCTTGAAAAGGAGCTCCAAACCGAATTACGTAATGTTCTGTATCAAGAAGAGCTTATGTGGTTCCAAAGGAGTAGAACGCAATGGTTACATGACGGAGATCGTAATACTCGTTATTATCAGCTCAAAGCGGTTAACCGGAAAAAGAGAAATCGAATCCTTATGCTTAGAAATAGTGAGAGGCGGTGGATGGAGAATGAGGCTGAGATCAAAGATCATGTAACAAATTTTTTTATGGAGTTGTTTACTGACAATGAAGTCACGGATTCCTTTCCTACGATAAGGTACCAATTTAAGGCGCTGGATGATGGGGTTGTGCGTAAGCTAGATGCTATGGTAACGGATGACGAGATTACTCAGGCCATCGTGAGTATGAAGCCTTGGAAGGCCCCTGGTCCGGATGGCTTCCAAGCTGGGTTCTATCAAACAAATTGGGAGCTAATTCGGAAGGATTGTTGCGACTTTGTGAAGAAAGCGTGGAGCTGCCCAACAAGTATGGCTGCAGTAAATGATACTGATATTTGTCTCATCCCGAAGATTGCTAGGCCGGAGTTTATTAATCAGTTCAGGCCAATATCCCTTTGTAATGTGACTTATAAAATCATTACAAAGGTTATTGTCAATAGGCTGAAACCTATCATGCCGAGTATTATTTCCCCTTACCAGACTGGCTTTATTCCCACTCGAAGCATTCATGAGAATATTGTTGTTGCCCAGGAGCTTCTTCACTCGATGGAGAAGATGCGAAGGAGGAATGGTGCTATTAAAGTGGACCTTGCCAAAGCATATGATAAGGTACGTTGGTCCTTTATTAATTTGGTTTTGAGTGAGTTAGGAATGCCTCCTAGTTTACGCAATCTTATTATGGAGTGTGTCTCTACGGTAAATACCAATGTGTTATGGAATGGTAGAAGATCTGAGAGCTTTACTCCACAACGGGGTATTCGGCAAGGTGATCCTATGTCCCCTTATCTCTTTGTTATGTGTATGGACAAGCTCACTCATTTGATAGAGGAGGAGGTTGAAGCTAGTCGGTGGGTGCCAATTCGGGCGGGGCGGAGTGGGCCTCAGGTCTCTCATTTAATGTTCGCGGATGATTTGCTCTTATTTGGTAAAGCGACAGATGCAACTATGACTAGCGTTTTAAATGCGCTCAACAAGTTTTGTGGGATGTCTGGTCAAATGGTGAGTCATGAGAAAACTAGGTTATTTTTTTCTAAGAATGTTGATGTGGTGACTCGTAGAAGGTTGGAGCGCATGTCTGGGTTTAATACTACACAAGCTATGGGGAAGTATCTGGGTCTTCCGTTATTGGGGCGGGCCACTAAGAGGCAGGATTTTCATTACTTAATTGAGAAGGTGAACCACAAGCTCTCCGGGTGGAAAGCAACTCATTTATCCTTTGCTGGGCGTGTAACTCTTGCTCGGTCAGTTATTCAGGCTATGCCTACTTATACTATGATGACAAATCCCATACCAAAGGTGTGCTTAAGAGAGATTGAAAAAATTCAAAGAAGCTTTATTTGGGGGGATAGCAATGAAGGGCGTCGTTTGCATATGATCAAGTGGGATGCTCTCACTCTCCCTAAGGTCAATGGTGGTCTAGGGCTGAAACGTTTAACTGATATGAATAAAGCTTGCATCATGAAGTTAGCATATGGAACCTCAAGGCCGAAAGGAATAAGTTGTGGAGCCAAGTGCTAATAGGGAAGTATGGGAGAAACAATTGGGAGCAGGGTGAGGTGCAATGCAAAGTAACTGATTCTCATTTGTGGAGGGCCATCGCTGATTGTTTGGAGGATATCAAGAGTGAAGGGGCCTGGTCTATTGGAGACGGCACTGCCGTTAGCTTCTGGTTCGATTAGTGGCTTGATAGTAATCAACCCTTGTGTGAGTTGGTGACTGAGGTTTCTGCTTCCATGCATGACTGGAGGGTGGTGGATTTGGTTGATGAGCATAATAACTGGAAGTTGGATGTGCTTCATCATATTTTACCAGGTCGGATGTATAACAAGCTGTTATCCATGCCAGCGCCTACTCCTTCTATGGGGTCGGATTTGCTCTTTTGGCCGAAAGAGAGAGCTGGTAACTTTACCGTTTCTAGTGCGTATGTTTACCTTCGGAATGCTACGAGTTTGGGCAATGAGGTCAATTGGAAAACTATTTGGAAGCTTGATGTTCCGGAGAGAGTTAGAAGCTTTGCGTGGCAGATAATGCATGGTAAACTTCCAACAAGAGTGTATTGTAGTAGGTGGAGTGGGGATACTTCAGGTTGTTATCATTGTGTTGGGGTGGATGAGACTATTATCCATGTTTTGCGGGACTGTCCTCTTGCTATAGCTGTTTGGAAGTTGTCGGTGCCGCAAGATATGAGATCCAATTTCTTTGGGTATGATTTTGAGGCCTGGGTCCGGTTTAACGTAGGGGTAATGGATGGCTCGGGATGGAGGAATGTGTGGGCAACAACTTGTTTCTTCCTGTGGGGTGGCGTAATAGAACAATGCATGATCCTAGCTTCTCTAGACCGGCCTTTCCTGCAACGGTGGTTCAGAGATATGTTCATGAGTATCAGGTGGGGAAGAATCAGTTAAATCCTGCTCAGGGAGGAGTTAAGGAGACGGTTTTAGTGTCTTGGAAGCCTGCGGTTGATGGCTGGGTCACTGTTAACACAGATGGTGCGTCAAAGGCGGGTGGTGGTATTAGCGGTTGTGGGGGACTTGTGCGAGATCATCATGGTAGGTGGCTTGGGGGTTTCACGCGGTTCATAGGCGAGACTCACGACTATATTGCGGAGCTTTGGGGGGCCTTAGAAGGGTTGTTGTTGGCTTGGACCAAAGGATACAGGCACGTTGAGCTTCAATTGGATTCTAAGGTGGTGGTTTCTCAATTGACTGGCAATGGTTTTGGGACAATGATGGGTAGGGGCTGGTACATCGCCTCCAGCAGATGTTGCAGCGTCAATGGCAAGTCAAGATCCTGCATATTTATCGGGAGGCCAACATGGTGGCCGATGGTCTGGCCTGTATTGCGTGTGAAGGTGGGGAAGGCATGCACTTTTGGGAGCACCCTCCGGAGCGCATTTTACAATTTTTGCATGATGATTGTATTGGAGTTTCTACTCCTAGATTAGTTTCCGTGTGACTCGTGGTTTTCGTTTCGGGCCTTTGAGCCCCTATTATATTCAAAAAAAAAGGTAACAACTTTGGAAATAATACAATGATTCTTGGTAAAATTAGGAACTAATTCAAGTTCGACGATAAGAACTCCTCTAATTTACGACTCAAAGTAACTCAAATTCTCAAATATATACAAACAACAATTTTATGTGTCGCTAATGTAAATCCGATATTATAAATTTACACAACGGATTTATGTGTTGCTAATGTAAATCCGTTTTGCAAAAATATAATAACGGATTTATCTTTAAATTAAATAAATCCGTTTTTTAGAAATTTAGAAGGGGTAAATTGTGAATAAAATAATTGGTGGGGGTATAGTGTATAAGTGTGGGGTACTAAAAATGGGACCCCATCTTTAATTTTAGGCTTAATTACAGTTTTGGTCCCCCTATTATGACCAATTCTCGATTTTGGTCCCTGAACTTTTAATTTGACGATTTTGGTCCCCCTATTTTCCCAATTTGTAAAATCAAGGTCCCCCACCCCAATTTTGACTGACTTATCCTACGTGGCAGCCCACGTGATGAGTGAAGTGAAAATTTCTCATAAATGTTCAAAACTACGGTTAAATTAAAAGTTGTATGTAGTTAACGCTTCATACAACCAAGAGGCATGCAACTAGGGACGAGTTGTATGAAGCGTTAACTACATACAATTTTTTATTATCATGCTTAGCTTTAAGAACACTTATTGAGAGAGAATCATCACCCATTAGCAATCTCCATCTCCATTAGCCAAGCAGTTTGGAATTAAACAAACGAAGATCCTTAACCCCAAAACTATGTCATATATGTTGATAGTCATCTTTGTCATTATTTTTTTACAAAAATTTTATATATTAATTAGCATATAATTTCAGCCAAAAACCAAAGACCAACATGGTATGGAACATGTGGTAGATATTTGAGCTCCTTAACCATCTGGTCACGGGTTCGATCTCTGGACGGTACGTATGGAAAAATACCTGGGATTAATACCATCGTTTACCAAAAAAAATAATTTCAGTCAAAAAAAATAATTAAAAATTAATTAGCATATAATTAGAATTTAGGATTGATCAAAAAAATAATTTAGTAATGTTGAATGTAATCAAAAATCGGATGGTGCTAGCAGCAATTGAAAGTTGAAGGGTGTGACCACTCATTGAGGTTAGACGGGTAATAACAAAATTTGATCTTTAATTATTTTTTTTTTTGTAAAATGTATAAAACAATAAAAAAGAAAATGTTTTGAATAATAGGATATTAGTGGATGTTCACTATCTTTCTTCCACATTCCCATTACTCCATTTAGTAATAGGGTTGTTAATAGCTTTTGATGATATTCACTTGTCAATCTAACCCATATAAATAGAACTCAATCTTATGTGTAGGATACACTGGTGATGAGAATAATACAAAGCTCTCATATTCTCTATTTTTTCTCTTGTTCCTTATATCTTCTCATCTTTGTTCTTGTTTGTTATTTGTTAAAATAACATAAAAAAGTAACATATAATATTCAAAATTCACACATTAAAATTCAACTCTATTAGTCAAGAAAAGTTAAATTTTGTGCCTATAATTTTGTGTTGTTGTGACCGTATCAATGATTATTGATATATACTGTATCTCAAGATCTAGGTCCGATCTGGTCCGAGATAGTTGGTAGTTTTAGGTCTTGATCAACCGCACTCCGTCACGATCCAAGGCGAGGTGGTACCTGCGAAGACACTCCGACGCTCAAGTCAGCGAGTGGACTGATTAGAGGTAGAGTGTTGGAAAGAGTGTGTCTCTTTAATGCTAGCATTGAATGCTTATTTATAGGGTCAAATGTGTGCTTGAAACCAATAGGAACCCTTAGATCTAGGGTTTTGATCCCAACCATTGATTAATCGATCTGCCTTGTGATTGGGTCTTTAGCTATATTATGGATGTGGCCCAATCCATAACAATTATTAACAAAATGAAATCATTGGTGAATCTAATCTAAAATGTATAACAACTATAACAATAAAAATAACCATCTATAACAACTATTGACAAATACACACCGGTGAGAGAGAGTGCTTTATGACGTTCATGAACACTAATTAGGGATTTAGTCTCAGTTTCGCCGCCAATCATATTGGCGAGTCTAATCTAAAATCTATAACAATAATAACACTAATTAACCAAGGACTATATATACATATATGCATCATTTATTCAAATTAGTAGTTAGTACAATACACACTGCATTCGTGACAATAATGGTGCAACGGTCAGATATCTTAGTTAGAGATAAATAAGGGGAAGGATATTGTTATGCATGGAGTGAATTTCGTTGGTGGGGCCCTCCGTTTCTCTAACTAATGCTTTGCAGCAACAAGCATCAGGTGGCTTTTTACAAATTGGAGTGTTACTTTTTTTTATAGATTGAGGGGTACCTTTTCTTTCTCACCAAATCAAATACTATACTTGCTCAAACCTTCTTCTAGTACCTCCTTGGTTAGCTCTCTACGATTTCTTTCCTTCTCACTAGTTGTGTGTATACATGTTTAGACTTCGAAGTCTTCATTTCCCCTCTCTCATTTTCTTAGATCTTCCACCTGGTAGACAACCACTTGATTGGAATACAAGAATCAAAATAGCAATCAACGCAGCAAGCGGTTTGGAGTATCTACATGATAAAATGAACCTTAGTATCATACATCGTGACCTAAAAATAGCAATCGACGTAGCAAGCGGTTTGGGTATGACAATACTCTTCATCCGTCTTGTCTTGATTTTTAGGCCACGGTGTATGATACTATATAGGGTTTATTTTATCATGTAGATACTCCAAATCACTTGCTAAATCAAATACAGGGTACTGGTGAGTGGATAATGGCATCAGCTCTGATGAGAAGAAAAGAGGTAACATGGTCACGGCAATAATTTCAAATTCATATATAAGAAATGAATATTGTGTGGTGCTTGAACATTATCCCAATATGATTTTCATTCTTTGATAAATCGGAAAAAATAGAAATATAAAAGTGATAATGAGAATTTAGATTTTTGTTTTCTATTTTGTATTATTATAATTATAATACTATACTTGCTGCAACCTGATTCTAGTACCTCCTTGGTTAGCTCTCTATGAATTTATTCCTTCTCACTAGTTGTGTATACATGTTTAGACTTTGGACTTTGGAGTCTTCATTTCCTCTCTCTCGTTTTCCTAGATCTTCCACCTGGTAGACAACCACTGTATTTGAATGCAAGAATTAAAATAACGATCAATGTAGCAAGCGGTTTGGAGTATCTACATGATAAAATGAACCCTAGTATCATACATCGTGACCTAAAGATCATTAACATTTTGTTAGGCGAGGTGAGAGTAGGCCCGACTGGTGATGAGGCTGTAGCGACTGAAAAATCCGAAGGACTTCGTCATTTTGAAATGAAGCCGCCATCAATATTTATTTGATAGGAAAACATTGAAAAAACCTTTATTTCTGGGTTCGGGGGTCGATTATGTGTGGGGAATGTATTAGCACCCCACGACATCCTTTCAAAAAAAGGTTACCTTTTAATTTAATGTGTAGAAAAAAATTAATTCAAAGAAGACACTCTAATTTATCCTTTTTATTATTTGCAAAATTGAAAAGGAAAACCTAAATAAAAAATTTAGTTTTTTGCGCTTGACGGGAGTGTGCCCCCACTCCTACGTATCTCCCGGTGCGTTGGAGAATTCAAAGCTACGTAGTTCTTGGGTAGAAAATATTTGTGTGTTTGGTATTTGTTATTTTCTAGTGTTTTTGAAATTTGGGCAGGCGTTCGTTATGACCAAACAAGTAAACTCAGAGTGGTCACCACTAATAGCCCATTTGAAAACTGCGGTTATTATTAACGATCAAACAAGTTAAACTCAGAGTGACCGTTAGTAACAACTTACTTTTCATGTGAGTTTGATTGTTTGAGAAATATTGGTTTGGAGGCATCCTGGCGTAATAAAAAGGATTGAAAATTTTGATGTTTAAAAACTGAGAGGTTGTATCATTAAACAGGGAGGTGTGATTAGTGGCGTGTTCATTGGAAAAGACAAGGGGGGTTGTCTTAATAAAACATGCGGGTGTTGTTGGAAATCGGTTTTTATTTGTTTAAAACAGATTACTGATTATTATTGTTTGTTTAAAGAATAAATAACTAAAATAACAAAATGAATTAAAAACAGGGTGGGGGTTTCGAGATTTGAAAGAAGATGGAGTTATAGAATTATTGTTACTATTAAATGAAAGGAACGATCCAGAAACTAATAAATAAAACAAAATTAGAGTTAAAATGCAAAAGGGAAAGAAATGGGTTCATTGTGAACCCTAACCTCTTTACGCAGCTTCACTTCAGAGACAGGGGAAGGAGGAGAGATGATGCCAAGAGTGAAAGAAAGGTATACCAGATGCACAAGGGAGAGAGACAGAGCGTGATGGGGAGAGGAAGGGAGTGAAAGAGAAATGGAGAGATGAGGTGGAGAAGGCTGTGCGGCAGTGTACCGAGATGGAGTGCAGAAATGACGACGACTACGGCAACGGCGACGGTATCTAAGATATTCACCTCAAACAACTAGAACGAAAAGAAAGGAAAGAAGGCAACCAAGCACACACCTCCACGCAGGTTTTATACAAAATCTTATGTCAAATGTCAACTAGTAACCAGATAAAATGATTGAGTAACAACTGCTAACGTGTATGCTTGGAAAAACCTAACCATACCACAGTCACGACCTTCCGAAACCTGTCACTAAATCTTACATTAGTCTTGAGAAATACCTGGGTGTGTTTGATTTTGCATAAATTTCCACTTATAGTATGATCCTTTATTGGAAAAGTGCAATTTCTGCTAGAGCCAATAGTGAAATTGGATGTGCAAATGGCAACATTTGGATTCTGCAGTAATAATAAACATTTCAAGTAAAGAAATTATAAACACGTGAAAATCCATGTACACTTCAAAATTAGGATACTAATACGATCAATCAGATATGAATTCATGTTCTTTTCACTTAGAAATGAATTACCTGTGCAGACTGGGAGAGGATCCTACACCATGGAACTGAAGCCTCAACATTTGGGTTTTGTTTCTAATATATGCTCCACGAAGAGAACGAAGCCCTAGGTTTATCAGTCACCAGAGTCGGCGAAGAACCTTCACGGTTATCAAGCAAATAAATAATTAAGTAAATAAATATTAAGGTAACCAGAAGATTGATAAGTGTGACTGGCAAATAGGTACCTTCGGCGATTGGCGGTGTAGCATCCGTCTTAGCATCAGCGGCGACAGCTCCATCGATCTGAGCATCGGTCTGACCGCATTCTCCGGGATCGGCGGGAGGCTCTGGAGTGCACATTTCCTTGGAATTCTCCACAGGGGACGTCGGTTTCTCCGAGGCGGCAGCACCATTGTCGACCTAGAAAAAAATAGAAGGAATCAGAGGAAAATCGAAGAAAGGCGATGAAGAGAGAGAAAGTGTAAAAGGAAGCGTTACGGATTGGGATATGGTTGGAAAAGGAAGAACCTTTTGGCGTTTGGTAGAAGGGGAAGGAGGTTTGTCTACGGGAGAGGAAGATCTTTTGGCGTTGTTTGGGGCGGAGAAAGATCCACTGTTCCGTCTCGTTGAAACCATGTTGCTTTCTCTCTTCTTCTTCGTCTTGCACCGGTGGTGCTGTGGCGACGGTGGATCTCCGCGCGATTTCCTCAACGCAGTGAGAGGGAGAGATCAACACAGCGAGAGGAAGAGACGCAGTGGAAGAGAAGGAGAAGATAAGTGAAGGAGGAACGGTGGTGTTGGGTGGTGGGTGGTGGGGCGGCGTCGTCGAGCTGATGACGGTTTTGACGGAGAGAGTGAGAGAGGGAGACTGAAATGAGAGAGAAAGAGTGTGAGGGAAAATGAAGGGTCTCGATGAAGATGAATGATTAGAATGCATTTTCTATAACGGGTGAAAATGTGACCGGATATGGAAAATGCAAATTAGCATTTTCTATAACGGTTATGAAATGGAACCGATATGAAAAATGCAAAGATTTTGTTTCTATATCGAGTTCATGTGGCAACCGATATAAAAATTGTAATTTTAATTACAAAACTGTCATCGCGTCAGTTTTAACATCAGGCCGTTTTTAACCGATATGAATGACAGTTATAAAATACATTTTTTTCTACTAGTGGTTAATTCCTTCTCCCAATTATGCATGTCTATAGCCGCCTTTGACATGTGGTCAAAGAATTGTCTACAATCCGTAACTGTCAGAGGATTACCACTGGTTTATATCATAATTCTTTGGTAATTTATAATGTTTCTTTATGCTAGTACTAGGACACGCACCCGTGCGATGCACGGGGTTGGATAGAGAGTAATACGATGCATAATTGTTAGAGCGTAATTGGTAGGGCTTCTATTGCGTCGTAGGCTGGATGCGTAAACAAGGGTTGAAATGTGGTTACGTAGTTATTGTGCCGTAGAGAAAATTCACCGTGAATGAGCGTCTACTAAAACAAATTCCAGCTTGTACCGGTATCTTCAATGTGTAATTCGGGATACATTGGTTGGTTTAAAAAAATTTAGTGAAGGTCGGTCGGATTTGATGACGATAGTTACATAATGTTGAAAATGTTATTCGCAAGTCGAAGAAATTAACACTTATTGTAGTAATGTTTGTGGGAAATTGTAATGAGAACGTTACTATTAAGAAGAAAATGCAAAGTAAAAATTCAAATTGTTTTTATGATAATTAATTAAGAAAACATTGCTAGTTGTCTCACAAAAAGAGATTTTTTAAATTTTATTGTATTTTTTGTAAAAATAATTATAGTGCTCATTAAATATTTATGGTGGAAAATTGAAAATAAGTGTAGATTTCGTAGATTTATTATTAATGAGACATAGAGAAGGGAGAGGAAAAGCAACTTTATGCACTTTTAAAAAATTATTATTCGAAAAGCAATAAGGTTGAAGAAATGATGACTCTGAAGCTGAGACACGGTTTTCGGGTTTTGGGTGTTTCAATCGTTACCTCTGTAACTGTATTGTATATTGTATTATATATTGAAAGGAACATGGCATAAGAAATGTAAGGTATGTAAACAGCCAATATGGTCTTCATAATTATTGATTACCTAACCAATAGCAAACATAATTTTGTTGAAAGCTGGAAAAATGACGGTATAGTATTGAAAGTCTAACGACCTGGAGGAGGTTGTTGTTAATGTATATTAGTATATCAATAGGTTTACAAGGGAGAGGAAAAGCAACTTTATACATAGTTAGATACATGGAAGTTTTTAACAAATAAATTTTTTAAAACATACTAAAATTTATCATGGAGTTTTTGCAATTATTCTAAATAATAGATGAGAACAAGTTTTTCAATTATGAGAGGTTGTTGAATATTTCAGGATATACAACATTAGTGGTAACACCGATAGTGTTAGAGTTGTCATCTAAAACCAATACCTTAAGGCCTTGTTTAGAGGTGACCCTTGAAAATGCAACATACAGTTGCCCATGTGAAAATACAGGTGTAGGCAAAAATAGGCCAACGAATGGAAGAGACTGACCTTGGCTTTTGTTTATTGTCATAGCAAAGGACAATGCTAAGGGGAATTGCCTACGTTGAAACTTGAAAGGAATCCGAACATCGGATGGTGTCAAAGAAAGACGCGGTATGTAAACCTTTTCACCAACATGGTTACCAGAAATAACTTGTCCTTCAATGACATACTTCCCAAGCCTTATCACAATCAATCTTGTACCATTGCATAAAAGCATGACTGGTACTCCAACTTTCAGTTGTAATACATGATTTGGTAATCCAGGGGATGATATAGTGTTCAAGTACTCAGTTGAATGTACATTATCAATTTGATCGTTATTGTCAAGGTCAGAATGAGGAGTGTCATGACTGTAGTATGTTTTCTCAGCAGTCGTCAATTGGGCAGCCATGTAGTCATTGATCTTGTCCACGATTTCATTCTTGGGTGCAAGTATGGCTCTATTTTGGAAGTACACTGGATCGTTGTGATGACTTTGAAAATCTTGGTAAGTTGAATTAACCATGTCTGCTAGAGGATCATTGGAGGCTTGCAAAATGCATTGGGGTGGCAATTCCAATGTACTAACATCATCATCTACTTGTCCGATTTTTCCATCACCAACGGTTAGAATCCATTCTGAGAAAATCCTACTTTCATCACGAGCTTGAGAAGTTGACTGGTTAGCTAACCTCATGTTTTTGGTTAATGTCATTATGTTGCACTGAGCCCATAAATAAGAGGAATTGATTGTTGAGTTTACAATTTGTTGCCTGGTTCCTTTTGGGATTACGGGCAGGATTTGACGAAAATCACCACCTAATATAACAACTTTACCACCGAATGGCAAACGGTCATTACCTCTTCTTGTATGCCGAAGAATGTCTTTGAATGTTCTATCAACCGCTTCAAAACAATGTTTGTGCATCATTGGAGCCTCATCCCAGATAATTAACTTAGTCCTTTCAATAAGTTGTGCCAAGTGGCTGCCAATTGCTATATTACAGGTTGAATCTTCATTTACAAGTAAAGGTATAGCGAACCTGGAGTGAGCAGTCCTACCACCTGGAATAAGTAAAGCCGCCACTCCACTGGATGCTACAGTTAATACAATTTCACCCTGGGAACGAAACCAAGCAGCAAGTGCTCTCCATATAAATGTTTTACCAGCACCACCAAAAGCATTAAGGAAAAATAAGCCCCCTTTGTCAGCCACGACTGAAGTAACTGCAGTATCATACACAATACGTTGTTCAGTTGTCATCATTGCCAATAACCGAACATGTTCCTCGTGTAAGGCTACTCTATCATAGTTTAATTCATCGTTTATAAGTCTGTTCTCTTGATGTGAACTTATATCATGATCAGGGATGGGCATGGTCGGAAAATCTGACAGTCTTTTATTGTGAGCTTGTAACAACTTGTCAATCTCAACCAAAAGGTAGCTTTGAAGTTGATCATCAGATAATGTGAGATCTGAAAGACGAAAAGAACATATGAAAAGGAATTTATTTTATTATTATGATTCATTTAACCGATGGAGTTTAGAAATTATATATCTTTATAAAATGTTCCTTACATTCGTAATGCGGTATAAAAATAAAAATAATAAAGTGTAACGAATTATATAACTATATATATATATATGTGTGTGTGTGTGTGCTTTTATATATATATATATATATATATATATATATATATATATATATATATATATATATATATATATCTATAAATTTAAATATGTCAACAGTAAAATGCAAATTTAAATGTAAAATTATATTAAATATATATATATATATATATATATATATATATATATGATGTATATATTTGTATATAAAGGGTGGTGTGTATATATATATATATCTTTACCTGGAGTTCTGAAGATTACTCTTTGGCGGTGTAGGATGTCATCACTGAGGAAAACAAAAGTATTCTGGAATACAACCTCGGGCCTACTCATTGCATTTGATACCAACAAAGTTGAAAAAAGAGCCCTTAGATAATGACAAGATCCCCAATGGGCCGCTTCTTTTATTGCATCAATGTATTCTTTGTCATCCTCAAGGAAACCCATTGCATGACAAGCATCTCTAAAAGTAGGATGAACATTTGTTTCTACGGTTCGGAGATCTTCATAGCATGTTGGTCCCCTAATATAATTAAGCAACGTCCGCATGTAAAAAATTTCACCAGTGCCAGGAGGAACAAAATGCATGCGACCAATGCTAAAACCTTTTTTCCTAGGAGACCATTTGCGTGCCTTTGCGTTCCAAACGAACTTTGTCGGAAACTATGTATAAGTTAACTGCCTGGCACTCTCATATTGCTTATTTGCCTCGAACCATGCAAGGAATTTGGTAAAGTTTGCACTATCACTATCCAGTACATCATTGATTGTCCTACGACGATCAAATAAAAGATATTGTTCCCCAGGTAGATGGAACATTAGCCTCTCAACTGATGGTTCTCGATGATGAATATCAAAACTAAATATTCTCCATACTGCTTCACAAGCAGACAAATAACGACAGTCATAGTATTGCTTAATTTCATCAACGGCTGCAACTTGACCAGAATCGTCTGCTGATTCATAGAACGTTGTTGTCACCCGGTCATGGCCCTTGTTTACATACTTAAATAAATATTTAATGGAACGTGACTGATTACACCATTCAACATTAATATGGGCATTGAACATTAACAACAATGTCTTGTTGTACGGGACAACATATCTGAATAACAAAAGAAATGTTACATTTAAGTATTTTAAGTATAAGTTAAAAAAAAAGTTGAATGCATCAAGTGATATGTGTAATACCTGTTATCCAAAAAAGAATCTCCCTTTTTTGATGACGTATCCATTATCCATTCTTTTGTATATTGCGTAGCCATCAGGGTCAATAGTTGTAGTATTGACAAATTTTTTTGGGAAGAATTTTGAACATTTGTTTGAAACCATACATGGAGATGATAGTCTCTGCCCACCACATGGTCCATGAACCATAAAGTTAGACACAATCTTGTAAAGTTCAGGCTCATTTCCTTCATCTGGTATCTCAGCAGTTATAATACGGTCTATTTCTTTTGGTTGCAATATTCTGCTACTTTGTGCCAAAAAAACCAAAATATGTGCATGTGGTAAACCACGCTTTTGAAACTCGATTGTGTATATTACTGAAAAGAAAAAACAATGTAGTTTTAATATATTGTCAAGAATTGCAAATTGTATATAGTGAATTTATTTTGGTAGAACATATCTGCTCTTGTCTTCCCAAATATCTGGCCTTTCTTGATCTCACGGATGAGATAGTCTAACTTAATTTTGAAAATTCGAGAAACCAAATCGGGTCTATCTTCAGCCTTTAACTTTAGGTGTGAAAAGTATGTTGTTAACTCTGGCCACTTTGGGTTGCAAGTAAATGTAATAAAAAGATCAGGGTATCCTACCCACCTACAAATCGCCATTGCATCTTGGTAATTCTGCTGCATATAACGTGATCCACCTGTGAATGAAGATGGTAAGACAATTCTTTTTCCTACCATGGCTGGGTTCCGGTCACCTCTTAGTAAAGCATCAGTAAGTCCTTTATACATGTCAGCTCGGATTTCCGTTTGATGGCTTCTAACCCATTGTAATCTTTGTGCTTCAATCATACTATAGCCATCTACCAAGAATTGTTGAAATAAACGTCTACCATACAACAATATGGACTGCTCTGTGGTCCTTTGTTGTATTCGATAAGCTAACCATTCACGTAACGTCAATTTCTCCCTTTGAATAACGGGTGCAGTGCTATCATGACTGTACTCAATATGTTCAGACCAACCATCTTCACCTTTGGGGAATAACATTGGGTATTGCAATGGTAGATACGCGGAACTTAATGTTGATATTCGTTTCAACAAACCAGATTGTGTCTCAACAATAACATCTCTTTCTTGATGTGCTAAATCAAAATCGCCAACAATAAGCCCAGCAACCTCAGATACTGTTGGTAGGTTATATGTTCTCGAATCTTTACCTCTTTTACCAAGTATTCGCAGTTTGATATTCTTTTGGGGACCACAAATGATACGTTCCCGGACATATCTATAAATTTTAACATAAGGGTTGCAGCCATCAAGAATGTCACGCAATTCCTTAACAATATCAGATTGCAAAAATGTTGCATCATCTTCCATCCTGATATATTAAATAGCAATATTAAGAAAATGGATGAATGTAGAGTTTGACATTTTGTAACTAAGTATGATGATAAAATGCAGTGCATATAATTTTAAAATGTTAGTATAAATTAACATTAGTTACCTCACAACAGACATTCGATTTCTAACTTCGTTTTCGGTATCATATATATATAGCTGTGCAAATTTAGGGTGATCTCCAGGTAAAGGCATCAAGCTTCCTATCTCGTGATAATTTTCCCCATTCATTACAAAAATAGGAGGTGCACCACCAACATTTATATCTCTCTGAATTTTACGTCCCATGGATGTAAATGCAAACATATTGTTGAAGGAACGAATATTGGATTGGAAACATTTACTTTTCTGATCATCAGAGTGGAAAAGGTTATAAATAAATGTGGGAGGTTGCGTATAATGAGGTAGAATCACACGGCCATGCAAACAACATAAATTGAATTTTGGATTCTTTGCCTTGTAGTTTTTTTGATTCCGTTCCTCGAACCATAATATGGCGCCACAGTGTTGGCACGTTGATGAAGGCACACCAATGTCCCAATATAAATTAACTGAACCTAAAATTAGAACAAATGTACATATGTTATTAGAGGAATATTGTTATTCGACATAAATTTTTTTATATATTATATATTAAACTTTCATGTGAACAGTTAGAATTAAATAATATAGATAGTATTGGCTGATAATAGAGAAGCACCTTGAAATGACATGTAAGGTTCCCCATGATAGGGGTTACTGGGTCCCGAGATTGGTTGTTGAGATCCTATTGTAAAGTGATTACATGTTATAGATTCAAACTACTAAATGGATTATTAAGTTTACTAAGATTATGTTTGCCCAAAGGACATGTATTTCGGATAACAAAACAGGAAAACTATCGATTTTAAAAAATCGGGATTGAACTTGATAAAATTGTTTGTGCGTATGAGGCATGATAACATATGTTAATGAGTACTGTTATACGTACCTTGTAAGGTTGTACAATTTATACCAGTCGATGGACTACCCTGTATCACTGCAGTTTGTACAAGACATGACAACAATTACAGATATGAAAATAAAGTAATTGAAATATTAATATTACATACAAATACAAAATAATTTTATAGAAAATTATAATTTACCTTGTAAGGGTGATGTATTTTTGCAATGAGAAGTACTGCCGATTTCAAAAAAATTTAGTTGAAATCCTATAACAAAAACAACCTATCTGTATTAAATTTTTAAAAAAACATTGAAGAAATGTAATAAAATTAAACTCACATTGGTAAATGTTCAATAGAGCTGTATTTAACTTACGTGTGGGTGTGGCAGGCTCGGATGTTGGTATTGTTAGCTGTGGTGTAAGTTTTTGGGATGGTCGTCGCATGTGATTAATGGGTGATATCCTCTTGAGAATATGTCTTCCTGGCCGAACTGGAAGAGTTCGACTGGGTTCGTTCTCTGATATTGGTAAATCTAAAAGAAAAATATAAATTGTGAAAGTTAAATAAAATGCACTTGGTCACATAATATGATAAAATGAAAATACATATAAGGTGCTACCGTTTTGGTTGGATGGGAGTTGAGGGAATGGTCTAATTGGTGAATGTGTAGATAAAGAACCTGTATGAAACAACTATATGCATTAGAAGGATTTATATAATTACATTGCTTGATCAATTAACTATAAAAATTTGTAACTGTAACAACTTACGATTAGTAATATCACTGAGCGGGGATATGGAGCATTGTCTATACTTTTGATTTGGAACATCACGACAGAAGTTCTGACCTTTACGGTTAACGTGCTCTGCAATAATAGTAGATTTTTAAGTTAAGTCAACAAAGTATATGCAAGGTTAAAATGAGAATGGAACTATTAAAATTTTGGACGTATAATAACTATGTAAAAGGTGAAGAGCAATGTTTATTGTTATTTGTTTGATACCAGAAGTTAGGGTAGATTGAGGTATAATTCCTGCAGTACAGGTGGACGAAATGGCTTCTGAAGGAGTGAGTAACGTTGGAGACTGTACCTCCGTAAATTCAGCTTCTGTCAACGAAAGCATTACTACAAGGTAAATATATAGTAACATAATATAATGAAAGGTGTACAAACATCACTTGTACTTTGATGGCTAAAATATGATATACATCACTGGGAATTGGGTACCTTCGAAAGAATTTAGTATGTGAGGTAGTTGAGCTCTGATAATTTGTTGTTTCCTCCCTCTCTTCACTTGATGGTTACGTTCATGTTTGTATCTCTGCCGCTTCATTGTAAATGCGGATTATTCCAAAAAATTATATATCTAAATAGTTAACCGATATATAATTGTTCTTCTGAAATGTAACTTTAGTTAATGTGATGAAACAATGTGAAGGAGAGAATGGTTGGGACTTATGAGAAAACGTAATGTTGTTGTTTGGCTATATATAGGCCTAAAGTCAAACAATAGTAATAATGAATAATACAACTGGATACAGATTTAATGTACGGTTTCCACTGAGTAGTTGAGGATCAACAATTGTAAACCAATAACAGAGAGTTGCGGGGATCAACCAAACATTAAATTTTCGACAAAAAAAAAACCAATAATTATAATTATATATACATATACATATATCAATATATATAGAGAGAGGGAGAAATAGATATGTTTTATGAAAATCTTGTTCTCTTAATATTGGAAAGGAAGACATTTGTTGCATTTTAATGTCCTTAACTTGTAATTTGTGGCGATATATATATATATATATATATATATATATATATATAGGTTTTAACAAAAACTTACAACTTTTGGATATGTAAGCAATAATATAGCATTTGCATTCGATTAAATTGAATAAGGGGTAAAATACTAATAAAATAAAACATTCATATGATGGTAGCTATTTATAATAAAGTTGTATTCTAATATTGTTAATTCTATATTGTTGAATATTGAGAATTAAATTTTAAGGAACATTTAAAACGCTGTGTCAATTCAGTTGAATTGACGTAGGGGTAAAATACTAATAAATTTTTACATTCATATGATGGTAGTTATTTATAATCAAGTTGTATTCTAGAATTGATAATTCTATATTGTTGAATATTGACAATAAAATTTGAAGGGAAACACTAAAAATGATGGATGGTTTGGAGAGAAAAGTATTCGGATCGCAAATAAAATTAGCAAAAAATTAAAAGATAAAGTGCCTTCTTTATAGTATAGATATTGTGGGCTAGAATTGCATGCAAAGTTTTACAAAACAACAAAGGGGAAATTTAAATAACGGAATTGAATACAGACAATGCCATATGGTAATGACTTGGAGGAATTAATATGGAAATATTAAAACTTAAGTTGGCCCACTACAACAGATATTCATAAGGTGTTTACTCCTTAAGCTCCTTTTTGATGGTGTTCTTTGGCATCTTTGTCTGAGACTCTGGGCTAAAATCCATGTTGCTCAAATCTAGGCCTTCAACTTCTGACACCGCCCTTTTACCAGAAATTTTAGTTGGAGGAGTAATTTCTGAGTCTTGGATGGCAGTAACTTCCTTAATAGGAGTATCGTCATCTAGAATGATCTGTTAAGGAATAGAAAAGACATTAAAAATTTGGAAGATGGTAATGTTAGGCAAACTACAGGGAAACAATTGGAATCTAATACAATAATTAATTTACCACAGTGTGCTCTTCCTCAAGCTTTGGAATATGATTTGTCAGATGCGTATCATGGTCGTCCTGGGAACCCTGGAATAAAGTATGTTATAATTTTGATCAAATAGGTGTTGGATTTTATGGATTTGAATTAAGTTTAACAAAACCTTAAGCATTTGGGTCTTACATAAATGATATTCTTGTGAACAAATTCCTTTATGATAGAAGGATCACAAGTGAACTTCTTAGCAGTATATGTTTGCCATCCTCTCTTAACGTTGATATCAGCAACTTGAACCTTGAACAGAAATTCCTTGCCAAAGAAGGAGTTGAATTCTTCAGGGATGTCCCCATTGTTAGGGAGCTGTGGGGGGGGGGGAATAAATTTCATCCATTATACTGATATGCTAAATGAAATTATTAGTTATTGGAAAATGATGATATAAGTTTTAAATCACCTCATCATTTGCACGAATAAGATCCTCTGCGGATCTTCCAACAAATGTGGCCACCAATGAGTTGAATAGAGTGAACGTGGTCGATCCAGTGTTGTCTATCACTTGGAGGTGGATTTTGTACCTTGTTATATATGTATTAAAATAAAATTAAAGTTAATTAATGATTATAGTTTCGATTTGTTCTTGTAGACATATTCGGTTGATATAAATCTTTAAAAAACCTGGGAGTAGCCGAAACGTTAGTACGACAGGTGGGGCAGTAAAATTTGTTTTCAACTTGAGATACAACCTTAAGACACTTGTTACAGGAATTATACGACCATCCCTTTTCAGTGTTGACTTCAATAACAGTCACCAAAACTGAACCAAAACACTCCTACAAGAAATATTAAGGTGGATTTGAGTATTTGATTTCATTTGGATGAAGAATTTGAGATAGGTTACAAACCTCAGTAGAGTCAATCAGTTGCGATATTGTCATGTTTGGAGTGGTAAGCAAATCTTCATTTAAAGAGACCATAGTGGGAGCTACCATTTGTGCTACCGGTTGTGATGCTCCAGCCTCATCAACTACCAACCTGGTGTTTACGAAGTATATATGTCTTTAACATTATTCTATTAAATATTAAGTTGAGATATATATGTCTAATGAGATACCTTTTCTTGTAGTCAACAATATCAGGAATGTCATCGTTAATCAAAAGTTTGGTACCATAAAAACCAGTTGAGACAACATTTATACCTGGAAGGTAAAATCACATATTAAGGACGAGGGTTATTAGTACTGGATAATATGCCTGGGCCAATGTAGTGGGATATGATATAACATGGTAACGTTTAGCAGTTGAGAGAAATTAATACCTAGGTATTTACTCAACCGACCAAGTTGTATAATGACGACAATAGGTTTAGTGCATCCTTTGGCAGATTGGGCATCAAGATAAGCTTGCATGCGTCTCGCTTATGGCCCCCACATGGTACAGTTAACTCTGTTGTTGCTGAATAAGGAAGACCACAAAATGAAATACATTATCTACGTGTGAATGAGTTAGAATGGGATATATTGGGATAGATATATATATATATATATATATATATATATATATATATATATATATACATATATATATATATATGTACTTACGTTTGATCTTGCAGAACAAGATCAAGGAGAATGCTACGCCTTCCGTCCTTCTCTTTCTCCTTCAAAGTGTCCTTCTCGACCACATGACCTATGACATCTGTGGTGTATGTTGGACAAATCATATGAACAAATTAAGCTAACCTATGGTATGAACTTAAATGATACAAGATTTTTTTAAAAAAAAGTAACAACACGCTGCGCGTAAGAAAAAACATACCAACAATTAGGTCAGAGCGAATTTCAGCTAGAATTGTTGGAAAATCACATAAATCAAAATAGTACAGCGGAATATCATCACCAGATACGGCAGCGACTTTGGTAGTTCGCATGAAATTCAGTTTATACTTATGAGTAGTTCTCCTGTATTTGATATCATTTTGTGCTACCATGACATTCTCAATTAAGTAAGTTGATCCTTCCTGGATAGCATCAATGAATTGAGGTATCCACATTTTGGGAACTGTTGCCCCAATTTTTCCTTTCTGGAATATATGAAAAAGGATAACAACCTGTAATTATAAAAGTATGTTCCATATACTTGTGGTTAAAGTTTTGTAACAGACTAACCTTTGAATCAAGAAAGACCATTTCAATGCTTTGAACCTCTTGGGGAGTGTTCTTAACGGGAACGTTCCATAGGTTGATGATTCGCACCCTCAACTTCCAATCAATTCTACCAGCAACAACATCTTGGATGAGAGAGATTTGGGTTGCCATCCTGATTTGTATAACCAAGAGTGGAAAAAAAAAACTATCTTAAGTTTGATCATAGCCTACTATTATGTTTATTTTATTCAAATGTTATAAAATGTTTAGTGGAAAAGATTGGGAAGGCTAGGCAAACAAAGCAATAGGTCAACTAAGCATGTATTTTTAGTGTACATTAAATAATAATCATTAAAATCAATAGGAATAAGTTAAGATAGTAGAAAAATTAGTAATAAATAAAAGGTAAAAATGTCAGATGTTGGGAGAAATAATTCTTGGAGTTTTAGAAAGTTGAATACCTTAAAAGTATGAGAGGTTTTTGCTTCAAAATTTAGGAAAAGAGATGGTTGTTTTGGTGATAAGGATATACCAATGCTGGTATTTATAGTGGTTTGGAAGAAAAACTACTATTTGGGGTGTGTAATGGGTGCAATTGTGGAATTATGTAACCAGTTTGATAAGCAACTGTGGTTTTTGTAATTAATTTGTCCTTTTTTATATATTGGGTAAATTAGTAATGTAAATGT
Organism: Astragalus membranaceus; assembly: GCA_039519185.1. NCBI lineage: Eukaryota > Viridiplantae > Streptophyta > Magnoliopsida > Fabales > Fabaceae > Astragalus > Astragalus membranaceus. Next base: position 115,165,757 of record CM076850.1, read on the forward strand.
TATATATGTTAGATGTGTTAGGAAAAAAAATAAAGGTTTTGAGCCATTATAATAGGTTATAAGTTACATTTTTTTTGAATTTAACAGTCGACGTATAATTGGTACCCATTCATGTGTCCAAGGTGGGACGTGGAAGAATCCTACAAAGGTGCTTGAAAATATGGTTGGGTTGGTTGACAAAAAAGAATTTCATTGAAGTCAAACTTGTCAGATAGTATACAATAATGTTTCTTTATTAGGGATAATATCCTAACATATTTTGCACAATATATTAAGGTGTTTCTTTTATAGGAGATATTTATTTGTTGGCAAAATCTGATGTACATTTTGTTGAAAAAAAATACACATTTTATTTGGCTGGACTGTTATGCAACGTGGGGACAGAGTCTTGCATATCAGATGGACACGTGATAAGGTACATATTATAGGTGGGAATATGTATATAAAGTAAAGTTCACATAATGGTGGAAAACTGCTTTATACGGAAAACGCGTGTGAACCTTGACCTATGGTTGCTGAGCCGATTTTAGTGCTATTGGTGGACCCCATTGGTGATACAAAATGTAACCCTTAAAGTCAGACACATATATCTATGTTTTAATGGATACAAATGCAAATATTCTTTACGAATGATACAAAATATTTATAAAAGTTGACTATAGTGCTTTGTTGAAGCTTTTTGTTGAAAGGGTAAAATAATAATGCAATAGGAGGTGTGTGATAATTACTACTATAGGGGTTGAAATATGGTGAGGCTAATGGTACTCAAGTAAAAAAAATGTCTGGGTTCTTAATTGACTTTGGGAGACATTTGCGAAAGACTATCTGTGGGATGATGTAATTTTGTTATAAAAACTACTCCTTAAAATGGTGGTGTGCATTATATAATGGGGCTTTCATGTAATTCCATTCGTTAAATGCATATGAAACGGCTGGAAGTGGTTATTAGTATTTTTTTCCATATTGAACTACCTATTTCGCTCAAATACATGTTTACTGGTTATTTACTATTCTAATATTATTATACATTATATAGTGAATTTAGAATAAACCATACCGATTATATAAAAAACTATAACAAAACTGCCAGATTTTAAATTTGTTTGTGGGGGTAATACCGTGTTTATCAATTAGGTATAGTACGTTTCATTAATATATGGTTGGAGGTTGAAAATAATAGTGTAACGGGATGGGATGTTTGGTAGAAAAAGTCTTCACATTCAAAACTATAGCTGTCTGGGAAGTACAACTATAGGGTGGAAATATGGTGAGGCATGTGGTCGTGAAAATAAAAAATATACAAGGTTCTTAATGGATTTGGGGAAATATTTGTGTATGACTATATGTGCGAAATGGATCTAACGCAGTTGGACTGCTTGTGCAGCCAAACACTCGGATAATTGGGAACCGTCTAATTAAGATCGGACGGTTTAGATTTGAGCCGCATTTTTTCATTCTTATTTATTAAAAAACTGACTTTAATATCTGGACCATCTGATCTTAAGTGGACGGCTCCCAATAAACCGACTGCGGACTGCACAAGCAGCTCCTGAACAGAAACCGGAACCGTATGTGTGGGATGATGTATGTTAGTGACAGAAACTATCAATTAAAATGGTGGTGTGCATTAGAAATCAAGGTGTGTGGTGGTAATTCCAGCAGTTAAAGTCATAATCTTTGATCTATTAAAGGGAATATAGTTGTAATGTGTTATCTCAGAAGGGTCACAAATAAATGTTTTTAAATACATAGTAAGGGAAGTGTTGAAACTGTGGGGGAAAAATATAAATTCTTAACGAAATAATAAATAAATTGGTAGCAAGAGTATAATTAGTAAATTGAAATTAATGAGGAGTATTTTACTGAATATTCAAGACCATATTACTCTGAAATAATATGTTGGGCATGTAATTATCCGGATTAAGTATGGATATGAAGAAATATACACCTTATAAGTAATTTTGAAAAATTTAGACGGCATTTAACATATTATTTTGTGCTCATTCGTAGAGACTATTTTTCCAGGATTAAATGTATAACATAATAAATGGGGAATCTGGAATTAAAGATATAATAACATATTGGCTAATTATAACTAAGTGGGATTATAAAGTTACATGGATGAAGGTAAACTACAAACAGTGGGATAATATAATTAGTTTACGTGAATAAAGTGGAATACATAGTAAGTGAATGTTGATGGTCTCAGACATGCATAACAAGAACACTCATTAGATGGGGGTTTGCAACAGGAACGCCCAACTGAACTTTCAAACCCTCACAGTACCACTTGGTGGAACAGAACTCATGCCACCCTTCTGTAATACCGCATAGATTAGGGTGGTTTGTGTGGAAATCTACGACACATGATTTCTGTAGTTCATATTCATCAAAAACTACAATATTCAAACCAGTCTCACGAAATGCAATCTGGCAGAATTCGAGTGGGATGTGTTGTTGAATTAAAAGCAAAATAGATTAAACATATGGAAAACTTGTCATCTGCTGATAATGTTTATATAGTCCTATAATAATATTATGGTTAGAGTATTTAATAATTGTATGATGAGAGAGTGGTGATAAACAAAAAAGGGTTGAACTATATTACCAGAAAACCAGATGTAACATCAGTGAGTGTGAGTTCTTTCTCCAATGTGTGGAAAAAGTCAGGCTTCTTACATATATTAGCATAGTGGCTAGCAACCAAATCAGCTCGAGGGTATTCAACTACTCTTGGTGGATGGCGTAAAAGAAAAATCTTGGCAGGAAGTGGGTAGGATACGGGATGGTCTAAACGATCTGTAAAGTTAACTAAAAACATGTCCGCTGCCACAAAAACTAATCTAGCCCAAGCACCTAAATTGAGACCATAAAAACGACCAACAGCAGTCCAACCCTGTATGAAATATGCTTCTGCGTATCGTACTTCAACTGCAACTTGGAACATGTTCCCAGCAGGGTCACATAGCATGACTTTGGGGGAAATTTCGTTGCTGTGCTGTTTGTTAAATAACCTCGGCAACTTAACGGCCTCCTAAAACAAATCATGACAAACAAAATGTTTTATAAAACGTGTACTTAGTTTTGGAATTGGTGGTATGAAAAAAAATGAAATGTTAAGGAGTTTAGCAAACCTGATCTATGTTGAATTCCAAGTAAAACGGTTCAAACTTGATTTTTAAGTCGTATTGATATTGTTCATCGTTGGATGCTCGTGGCAGCTCCATGAGGGGAATAACAATGAACTTTTGTAGTGGAACAATTTGGGAAGCTTGCTTTGTGTCATGACTATAAATAGGAAGTCGTGATATGTGTAGCATCGTAAATAATTGGTTGTGTAAGGGCATGAAGTATTAAGGTGGATATATGCAAAGGTTATTTCATTTTTTTATTTGAATAAATAGTTAAAAAATTCCACGAAATATTAAAAATAAACATTGTCCCATCATTGCTCATTGTATAGCTGTTCTCTGGTACTTGGGTTATTTATGCTTTTGGGGTTAAAAGGATGAAAACGTTTATTCGTTTGTCAGTTATAGATATCTACGTGTGCGAGTTGAATGAAGGTTGAAAATTTGGTAACATTGTCAGTAAAAGTATCACATGGTATTTGTAAGTGGTTTTGTCAACTAAATGATTACCAGTAAGCGGTATTAGGAAAGTAATCTTCATTGATGGTAGATTGGGATGGTACATGTATCCACGTGCTTGTTGGGGTTTTTCATCATTGAACCAATTAGAAAACATTGGGATACTTTGATAACGTGTGGTAACATCAGTGTTCATATAAAATTGGTAACCCGACAAATAGGATTTATAATGTGAACTAAGGATGACACAGAGGCGTACGGATGAGAGAAAGTACGGTGTTGTGTGGTACGGAATATAGAACAAAACTATTTGAACCACATGTAGATGAAAATATAATATATACTTGGAATGAGATAAAACACGAGAGGTCAACCTAAATAATAAATAATATATAACATAATAGTAGGATACTTCCACATGGGGTTACACTTTCGAAAAAAACAAAATGCAACTTGCTGAGGAAATTGAAAATAGAGACAACATTACATTAACATAATAAATAAAGATAGCTGGAATTTGTCTTTCCAAAAGTAACAAAGTACCATACAAAAGAGGAATGAAGAATATTCCTGACTTATTTACATATTAGTATTTAGAAGCATTAGGTTTCACTACAAACCAGGGATATAATACAAAACGTCAGCGTTTTTTTCAAGACAGCAAAGGTGGCTGGACGACCCTGGAGAAGCCTTTTGTTACGGCAGAATGTAGACCATCCACCTGTGATGGCGGAACATAAGGGATCTCCAATATGATGTGTGAACCAACAGGCCCAACTTTTGCCATTTTCATCTACTATAGTGATCGGACCATCAGATAGTGGTAACGCCCTTGCACAAAAAACTTTTAGTAGTCTCTGGTATGCATCATTACGTGGTTAGAGTATAGAACCAAGAGAAAAACAATATATTTTGGAAAATATAAATTAAAACTTACGATATTGGTTCCAATGACCTCCTCAAAGGAAAGCAACTTGACACAGGAGTCAACGAAAGATGATGGGTCAAGGGACAACAACAATGGTTCATCATCTGGGATGATTATGGGGTTAAACTGGCCACCTACGGAAATAGGTGCATCTATGGCAGGATAATAAACTGGCAGACCGTAGTTGTTTGTTACCGTAATATCAAACTTCACAGCTGAACACCATGCTAAACGAACCCAACCACCAGGTAGTAGGTTTAGGCCGTAAAACTTCCCTAAATCTCGCCAACCATTCACAAAATGTATACGACAACCTTCCTTAACAACTGAGATGGTGTGCGCATTTCCGCGAGGGTCAGTAAGGGTGACTTTCGGGCCTATCAAATGAATGAAGTTTAAAGAAAACCTCATGGGAAGTTGTTTCGTGACCTATAGAGGGAGATGTAAACATATAACCAAACCGTGAACAACTATTAAAGTTTCAGAAAATTATTTAACATTTGAAAATGATGTTTGAGTTTGTTTCTACGAATACCTGATCTGGAATGTATTGCAAAAGACATACATCTGGGGTAATGAAAAGACCAAGTGGCTCCATTTGTCTCATTGGAACAACTTGACGTTGCATCTGAAGTGTGAAGCAAAAAAAAAGGGTTGTTAAAATTTTAAACAATTTAAGTATTACTTCATATCATTGGATACAAATAGTTAATATCATTGGTTACAAATGTGGGTGTGTGGTTCTGAGGAAAAACATTTTATGAAGATGCACGTTATGTTGAGAATAATTAACATACTTGAGGTGAGTTGAAGAAAGGCATCAGTTCGCAAACTTCAGAGAACTTCATGAGTGGTTTATTTTAGGTGATTCATTAATGGTGGTTTCTATGTAATTGTGGAAATCGTGGATGGGTGTGGTTAAATAGGGAGGAAGATAGGAGTCTATGGTTGTATATTTTAGGTGATTCATTAATGGTGGTTTCTATGTAATGGTGTTAATTCCGATCAATTAGGGTAGATAACAGTCCTATCAAAGCTTTTTTCCATATATAATATAGTAAAACTTCTCTTAAAATGGTGAGGCAAATGGAAACAAGTTGTTATATAGTGGTGATATAGTTAGGGTTTTAGAAACCATTGTAGTTCAAATAAGGTGGGGTTGTTTTTTTTTTGGGATAACTAAATAAGGTGGGGTTTAGTTGCAATGAACGTGACGGGGCTGGACAATTGTGGCGCCCAAGGAATATTTGGAGTATATGACAGAGTACACAGGCATTTAAAAGAGTAGTTGGGGGTTGGAGAATTTAGGATGCAGCTTTGGAGGAGTTCAGGAGGGAATAACAAGCAATGGGGTGGGTTTGCAAGTGTGAATGTAAAGGTGATTGGTACTTTATAAACAGTGTTGTGCATTTTTTCAAATGCAGAACAGTATTGTGTCAAATCGTTGGAAGGGGGTGTTCAAAACCAGCTCCATTCGTTTGCTTTTACACGTATTTTAGGTATTTTTGGGTTTTTTGGTTGGGTTTGTTTGCTAAAGGTACGTAGTTGGGTGCATGAAATTTTGATAACCCGCGGAATTACTATGCCAATTCACGTTAAAGTTTGCATGGAAGCCTAAAATATTGGATGACCCTGTGCATTTGGATCTAGGATTAATATAAAGAGATGTTTGGGGTCAATATGAGGTGTACATGAATTATAATTAAGGCACCTTTTATGATTTGTGTTGAACCGAAGCTTAAAAGAAATTATGGTGACCTAAAATATACTCAACACCTAAAGAGAGAAAATATAGAGATACTAATAATAAATGTGATAGGTGAGTGATGTGATAAAAACATAAATAAATTAAAGAGAGAAAGAAGTTTTTTTTTTACCAAAATAGAGAGAAAGAAGTTAAGTGGTGTAGTTAAATGTGATATCATTAATTAGGAGTATAAATCATAAAATGATAATTTTGGAAAGAAGTTAAATTTTTACTCTTATTAAATACAAATAGTTGATTCATTACTCTTATCAAATACAAATAGTTGATTTCATTGTCATTTCTTGGTATGTACTGATTTGTTTCTTATATTATGGACCGAATGTAGTATTATACATTTTTTTTGACAAAGGTAGTATTATACATAAAAAATTTATTCTTGAAAAAAAATAACGCTAAATTCATATTTAAGCAAAACCTTATTTTTCTGTAAGGCCTTGAATTATTGTTGTCATCTCTCATGCAAACTTAATTGGTCGCTAACAATTAATTTGTTATTATTTGTAGGATGTTACACCTTACACCACATTTTTTTCTCTTCACACCCAAAAACTCATTTTCTCATGAGAACCCCAAAATACCCTTATTACTCCAAACTTAACCCAAATTCCCACAAAATACCCCACCCCATCCCACCACCGGATGTAACCACCCAACGCCACCCCATCTACCGCCAGACCGTCGGCGTGACACCACCACCTCTCCCCTCCCCCAACCCGTAATTTGGGTATTTTAGGAGTTTAATGATTTTTTTAGTGTGAGGGGGAAAAAGTGAGGTGTAAGGTGTCACATCTTTAATTTTAAAAGGATCCCACTTTCCTGGTAAAAAAGCCCGGCTTTAAGATTTGCTTTAGACTCAAAACAATGTTGTGCTAGCCCCATTGTTTTCGCAAGTGTTTTATATATAGTTTTCCTTCTAAACTAGTAGTATATAAAACACGTTCTTTTTATTAATAGATTCAGACAAAATTTAATTATTGTGAACATTATCCTGTAAAAATTAAGACAAATTTAAAATAGATAAAAATAAGTTTCACTGCTAGACTCTAAACTTGACTTTTTTCAAATAATTAAGAACAAAAATTAATTTCCGTTTTAAGATGATAATACTATGCTACGTAATATTTCCCGTAGAGACTATTAAATAAAAATGTATTAAAGTTTCAAATTTTTTAAATTGTAATATTTTCCGTAGACACTAAAATCAATACAATACAATATAATAAAATCATATGCTAGCAAATTTACAAAATCAAACATTTTTCTTATTTGCCACCTCACAATTTTTAGGCGCATTATTGTACTTTATTCACTTACCTTTATTAACTTACTTTTTTATTATTCCTTTTCATTTCAATCATTTTCTCTCTCCTCATCAACCATCCTCTCTTGGTCAAATTCTCTCATTCTCTTTCTCTCTTCAATTCAATTTCAATCTAGCTTTTCACATTTAATATTGAAGTATTTATTATGGATGGTAGTCACGTTGCATAGTGGTGAAAAAGTTTGAAAATGTGAAAAAGTTCGAAAAAAGTGAAGGTGAAATTACCTAAATATCCTAAAAATGTTGAGTTGGGAAAATGGTAAGATTGGTATTTTGGTAGCGGGTGATTTGTATGTATAGATAGATTTCCCGTAGAGACTATTAAATAAAAATGTATTAAAGTTTCAAATTTTTTAAATTGTAATATTTTCCGTAGACACTAAAATCAATACAATACAATATAATAAAATCATATGCTAGCAAATTTACAAAATCAAACATTTTTCTTATTTGCCACCTCACAATTTTTAGGCGCATTATTGTACTTTATTCACTTACCTTTATTAACTTACTTTTTTATTATTCCTTTTCATTTCAATCATTTTCTCTCTCCTCATCAACCATCCTCTCTTGGTCAAATTCTCTCATTCTCTTTCTCTCTTCAATTCAATTTCAATCTAGCTTTTCACATTTAATATTGAAGTATTTATTATGGATGGTAGTCACGTTGCATAGTGGTGAAAAAGTTTGAAAATGTGAAAAAGTTCGAAAAAAGTGAAGGTGAAATTACCTAAATATCCTAAAAATGTTGAGTTGGGAAAATGGTAAGATTGGTATTTTGGTAGCGGGTGATTTGTATGTATAGATAGATTTCCCGTAGAGACTATTAAATAAAAATGTATTAAAGTTTCAAATTTTTTAAATTGTAATATTTTCCGTAGACACTAAAATCAATACAATACAATATAATAAAATCATATGCTAGCAAATTTACAAAATCAAACATTTTTCTTATTTGCCACCTCACAATTTTTAGGCGCATTATTGTACTTTATTCACTTACCTTTATTAACTTACTTTTTTATTATTCCTTTTCATTTCAATCATTTTCTCTCTCCTCATCAACCATCCTCTCTTGGTCAAATTCTCTCATTCTCTTTCTCTCTTCAATTCAATTTCAATCTAGCTTTTCACATTTAATATTGAAGTATTTATTATGGATGGTAGTCACGTTGCATAGTGGTGAAAAAGTTTGAAAATGTGAAAAAGTTCGAAAAAAGTGAAGGTGAAATTACCTAAATATCCTAAAAATGTTGAGTTGGGAAAATGGTAAGATTGGTATTTTGGTAGCGGGTGATTTGTATGTATAGATAGATATAGACTAACCATTAGAAAGGTGAAGGGGAGAGGAAACTATATGGTACACTTGATGATGATGATGATGCTTCAGTATGTGCATCACTATGACAATCTTGGCTATAACATCTATAAATGTGTTATCTATGATTGTGTATTTTGGGGAAGCCGCCATGTTGAATGTTGATGTTGAGTGGAGGGATTGGTGTTTGTTTTGTTCGTGAAGAAACCAAACACAAAGTATCGTTGCATGAGAAGCCTTCTATTTATAAGACATGGTCACCAATTAGTTCTTTTGAATTTAATTTGCATGAGAAGCTATTGTTCTAACTAAGGTTATAATGTCTCACTAATATTCGAAAGCTACATATTATGCACCTATGTCAGTTTGTCCATTTTACACAGAAGGAAGTCAGATACATAATATGGATCCAAGTTAATCAAACTTACTATTTTGCTATCAACATCTATTACAGGACATACAAAAACGAGCATTAAATCACTTGATTTCAGTAATCAATTAACTATATCCTAAATAACCTTTATCAAGTTGGATTCCATACTAAAAATTGTGTTCTCAATAACGAATTCTGTTTTTACTCTGAATTATTTAGCCTGCAATCTATCTAATAAGGTACTGACTTGCCTTCCTATCTAATTATTTTGCAGAAAATAAGTCACAGGACATAAGTTTTTTGGATCTACCATTGTTCTTAGCTTGTATTACTTTCAATTATGATAAGCAACCGACAGATAGAAATGAGAAGCTCACAAATGATTAATAATGAACTTGAGAAAAGATAAAGCAAATAAATGTTTATTATATCACTGAGGCTGTCACACATATGAACAAAATTTGATAACTAGGCACATCACACATATGAACAAACAACAACAATGTAACTACTTAGTTCACTGATATGTCCCTTCTAATCTCTAGGAGAAGCTGGATTTTCGGAATGAATTTGGGGATGATTCCTTGGGATGACTCTCTTTAGGTAATGAACCACTTGTGCTATTTTGGGCCTACTTGGAACCTCCAAATTAAGGCACCATTGAGCAACATAAAGAGCTCGCTCTAAACTGGGTAAGGTGTATTGACCTGCAAGTCTTGGATCAGCCACTTCTGGAAATATCTCCCTATCTTTGGTCAAGAACACCGGTTTTACCTGCAAACAATATATATGTACAACTAAGGTAACAACTTTGGAAATAATACAATGATTCTTGGTAAAATTAGGAATTAATTCAAGTTCGACGATAAGAACTCCTCTAATTTACGACTCAAAGTAACTCAAATTCTCAAATATATCCAAACAACAATTTTGAAGAGAACATTTCTACACAAGTCAAAGTAAAAAATCAAGACAAGACTGATGAAAAGTATTGGCATACCCATTCAATCAGTTTTTGTTGTAAAACAGGTCTCGTAGAATCAATAGCCACCTTGCCAGTGATGAGCTCCAAAAGAACAATCCCTAAGCTGAAAATATCAGTTTCGCGTGTCAAGTGACCTGTCACTTGATATTCTGGGGCCGTGTATCCATTTGAGGCGTTAATCTTTGTCGAAATATGGGTCTCATCATCAGTCGGACCTACGCTTTCCGTGCCAAAATCCGATAACTTGGCAAGATACCCCTCGCCTAACAAAATGTTAGTGCTTTTAAGGTCACCATGTATGACACTAGGGTTCATATTATCATGTAGATACTCCAAACCGCTTGCTATGTCGATCGCTATTTTGATTCTTGTATTCCAATCAAGTGGTTGTCTACTATGTGGAAGATCTAGGAAAATGAGAGAGAGGAAATGAGGTGATTAGCTAACAATAAAGAATGCTATTAAAAATTAATGACTTTGATAAGTAGAAAAGAAAGTGATGTTAGGATGATAGTATATTTACCAAACAAGTGGGTATCCAAGGATCCTAATGCCATGTACTCGTAAACTAGTAGCCTATCCTCTTTCTCAGAACAAAATCCCAACAATTTCACAATATTAGGATGGTCTACCTTTCTCAATACCTCCACTTCCCTAACAAATTGTTGATTTCCTTTTCCTTTAAGTTTAAATTTTTTAATAGCTGCATCCTGGAAAAGCAAATTAAACTAATGTTATTCAGTGCATAAGAATTCATTCATGAATGCATAAATGTGGAACACAATAATAATAATTCCATTTTTGATTTTCTTTATTTTACAAACCTGATTTTCTTTTTCAAAATGCCCCTTGTAAACCTTGCCAAAACATCCTTCACCCAAACACTCTGATGTAAAATTATTGGTTGCAGTTTGAAGTTCTTCTAATCTGAATGACAGCAAATCTTGTGTATTCTGAGATTGGGAAGAGGAACCCACCTCAAAACTTGATTTCTCTTTGTCTAGAGCAAGTTGATTTTGTTTCCCGGAATCAACTCTTTCTCTTTCTGTGACACACAAAGTAGACAAGGTAACCAACCACTTAAACAAAAAAAAGAAATTATTTTAATACGAGTAGAGTAGTAGTAGCCAACCAAATTTTAAAAAAAAAACAAACAAAGCGCAAAAGAACAAGAAATTGAACCGTGGATGTTTAAAACTCATAGAATATAATAATTTCAAGAAGAGATAAAATGAAACGATATCAAAAATAGACTCAAAACTCATAACTCTGAAAACAAGAAAACGTTACAAAGAAATGAAACAGTTTTTTTTTTGTGTGTGTGATAGTATAATGCATTCCATGATGACATTCAAAGTTCAAACGTTGAAATAAGCAAAACCATTGGTAAAATTTACCAGCGCCACGGGAGGTAGAAGGAGCGGCGGTGGAAATGGAGGGAGCGGCTGCACGCGGAGTATGGGGAGCGGCAGTTGAAGTGGAGGGACCGATGTTGGTATCATCTTCCGTCACGGTTGGTTTGAAGCATGAGAAGCAATGCCAGACCATATTGGCTTTCTTGCTCCACCAAGAAAAGAGCACACAGAAGAAGAAGAGAGACTCCAAACAAACTGGAAGAAAGAAAGTCAAAAGAGAGGAAAAAGTAAGAAGTGTCAAACTCAAACTGATAGAGAGAATGAGTGAAAGAGCTTTATAGTCTCAGTTTCGTGGCGAATCAAATCTAAAATGTATAACAACTATAACGATAACAATAACAATCTATAACAACTATTAACAAATACTTAACAGAACCAAAAAGTCTAACTGTCAAGTAACCGCCCAAACAATAAGCATAAGCAGAGATATACGCTCAGATTAAAAGTGCCCGAGAGGGAATGGGATTCGAGAAACTAATACTGCTTGATAAAGTTATCTGATTATTCTGCTAAATCACCTTTGTACACACACACACACACATATATATATATATATATATATATATATATATATATATATATATATATATATATATGTGTGTGTGTGTGTGTGTGTGTGTGTGTGTGTTTTCATACCTTGTTGGTGAACTCATTGAGTATGACCCGAAGAATAGTTCTGCATTTTGAAAGTCCTTTATGCGACTTTGCGTGAGGGTTGACGTACGGAAACCTTTGAAGCGAGAGAAGAAGATACGGCTGGCTGATGGTACCATTTCACAGGTCCGTTTCAAGTATGAACGTTTGACTGTTTTCTGTTTTTGCTGTGGTTTTTAGAGCACGCAGATACCTATTGCGAGAAGCGGTTCCAGTTACAAGTTTATAATGGTGAAAGAGGATGGTCTGTTGATTTACGGGTAGAACAGAAACGTCAAGGAACAGCCGGAAGTTGCCGTTGGTTCCGGGAAGAGGGGGACGGCTCCTTTAATGCTGATGCTAATTTTCAAGGGAGTGTTAATGATGGGGGGTGGCAGTTATGGTAATGTTTTTAAAACTCCTAGGAATATGGGGGGAATTTTGGTGTTATTGAGGAGAGAAATCCTCAATAACATTCCAAGTCTCGGCATCACATTCCAAGTCATGGGATTCCTGAGCATGGGATTCCTCGGAGTGTAATTTCTAACCGGGAAACAAACGCCCCCATAGGAATTGAGAGAGGATGTGAGAAGAAAACCGTGAAAGGGAGAGAACAAGAGTGGTGGTGCTGAACTATTGTGTTGAGGTCCCGGAAGAGGTTCTGCACTAGATCCGGAAGGATTAGGTGATACCGATGATACTATTTTTTTCTTTTCAGATATCAGGGTTGTCGTGGGTGGTATGACTGGCTCTCTCTCCCCTTGCTTCTCTCACTTTTTTCTACGTTTCTAAACAAAATTCCCTCTTCATTTCTGTTTGTTTGTCCCCCCTATTTAAGCATGCACTCCTTGAATACATTCAAAACTAATTAGCCTTAGTTTAGGAGTGGATTCCTCTATTACTAATGACAAATAGTCAACTCTTTAATTACATGATATTTTGTCGACTTTTTGATTGCTCATAAATTCCTTAATTGCGTGTTCCAATTCTAACTATGGAAACAGATGAATGCCAACAACTAAATATCACACCAGCTGGTTTTTTCTATTCCTCCCTCGTTGTTCTATTTTACTTTCTCCGTGTTTCATTTTTTTTGTATATCTTTATTATTATTTTAATATAAAATTTGGACAATCGAATTAGTTATGAATTTTTTCATTTTTTATTAGCATTGAATATACACGTAAAACATATTTTTGTGATTTTTTTCTAAAAAATTGAAAAATATCGGTTAAAATTGGGTGTTCACACGAGTCAATGCCGCACAAGTGGTAGTCCAGCCTGTAGCTTCACGCGTTGTTGGGAATTCAGTGAGTGGGTCCCAGCCTACTCAGGCAGTGGTTCAACGCACAGGAAATTCCTCATTGTCACTTTTGGATTCTGATTCCAACGCTGACACTCGTAGAAAACTTGGTCGTACAAATGAGGTCGTCCCACAGGATATGGAGGTTTCATCAGCTGGCTCAGTAGTGCATTTTTTATCGGCAGGTCCTGGCAGGCAGGACTGCCAGGAGCAATTAATGAGTATTTTAAGTTGGAACTGTCGAGGTCTGGGTCGCTCGTCGGCAGTTCCTTTACTAAGGGACCTAGTCTGGTGTCATAAACCGGATATTCCTTTATCAGAGCGTGCAGCGGAAGCAGGGGCTACAGATGGTGTTGTGGAACGAAGGAATGTACATCTATGTTGATCCAAAGGATAATGGGCAGCCGTTTATTCATCAGAGCTGGTTCGACTGTCACGTCACTGTAGAATTCCGAACCTAGAAGTACCTCAAAACACACTGTTTAATGTCGTATTTACTTATTTTCTAATGAAATTAATTTTTTTTGCAAGTGATAATATTACCAAAATATCTCTATAAAGTAAGGTGGACATGGATGTACTTTTTACTACAAAATAAGTAAAAGTTAGTTGATAAAAAAACCAAAGTTGCTGCTAAACTCACCTTTACCGTATCTTACCTTTAAATTTAAATATTATTGATAGAAATATATTGTAAATAAAAATAGACTTTACCATGTTTTTTAATTATTTGATAGAAATATCTTAATTGAAAACTAATAGAAGACATCATGAATCTGGCTATAGTTTGATCATATTTTGACCAAACAACCGGTACTGGCTATAGTTTGACCATATTTTATATAATACGATAATCAACTAAACACACTATTTTATATAATACGAGAAGACATCATAACAATAAGACAAAAAGGATTTAAACACAACATTACCTCTAAATGGGTAGAGTATCTGTGAGCGAGATGAAGAACGAACAGCGAAAAACGATGAAGAATGAAGAACGAAGAACGAACACTAGTGCTGAAATGGTTTTTGGAATCGGTTGTTTGGCACATTTGGAATCGGTTATTGACCGATTCCAAATGTGACGATTCTAAATATAGGGACATTTTGAATCGGTTAAATAACCGATTCAAAATGTGACATTTTAAATCGGTTAGATAAACAACCGATTCAAAATGTACTTAAAAAAGACATTTAAAATCGGTTCTTTAGATAACCGATTAGAAATGTCAACTTTTAAAAAAAAATTTAAAAATAGAGTGAATGTGAATCATAAAGTTCTTCGGATCAGTATCTTACAGATGTAATGTGAATCATCAAACAACAAAGATCTGAAAGAAAACTAATATTTGATACTTACTTGTCAAAGGTTTTACAATAAATTTGAATTTTAAAAATTCTGAAAATGTATACTACAAATATGTAGGACAAGAGTGGATTTTAAAGGATATCAAAGCAGATATAAACCCAACTCCAACACCTGCAGAGCCACCAAAAGAATCACAAGTCATAACTTAGGAATACCAAAATATAACAATTCACGACAATACACAATAGAATCCAACACCCCAAGTTCATAAATAAAAACAAAGTGATGCACTCCCCCACTCCACCCTAATACCGCCTAAACAGAACATTGGTAAAAAAAACTGACCTGCAGACAATGACCCAACAAAAATCTCCAAAAATCTAACAACCACCGTGAAGAAATTTTGCCCAGATGGATGAGATCTAACCAATGACATTGTTCTGCAAAAGAAATACTTCCATTAAGAGTGACCTTCAATAATACTTAGGTTACTTCAAAGTTCATATAAGCATACTTCAGAAGTTTAGTTACCTGTACAAAGAAATTGCCATCTGCCCATAGTTCAAGAGGGAGGCCGGACAAAAGAAATAACATACAGAAAGGGGGGAATTAAAGAAAATGATCAGCTAATTAGCACCATCTACCTTTAAACTGTGTCTGCATTTAAACTTTGAAAAGGAAGGCTGTAAGTAGCAACAGAAACTTACTGCATCATTCAAAACAGATTCTCCAACAACCAAAGCATATAGCATTGCCACCTGTATAAAAATATGCCACATCAGCTTAAAACAAAAAAAATGAGACACATCAGTATACAAATGACAGCAGGGACCAAAACAGATAAAAAAAATATTTGCAGGGACTATTTTAAAAGAAATATTTTTACAGGGACTAAAATGGATATTGGGTGTAATTGCAGGGACCAAAATGGTATTTAAGCCTTTTTTTCTTTTTTCATTACACATCTTTTCTCATTCCGACATACATGAAAAACAATTTCTTAGTCAAATTTACAGGTAATTTATTATTTTATATATATATATATATATAAACGTATTTGAATTGCTATGATCCAAATAAATAATTTTAAAATATAAATGATAACAAAAAAAACGTAGTAACAAGTATATTGTGAATAAAACAATAATGTTTTATCCGTAAGACCTGGCTCAACTGACAAATGTCGAAATTGTTAGGCTAGATATCATGTCCCGGGTTCGAACCCGAGACCTCCCAGTTGTGTGCGTGAGTTTCTAGTTGCCAAATTCAAAAATATAACCCTTTGATTATTAAAAAAAATCAAGCTTTTTATCTAATAGTGTGATGCATAATTCAAAAATAACTTATTTTAACTATAAATGTTAAGATGGTCAAGTAATGAGTTTGCACATTCGTCTGTCCCTTGATGGAAAATATGGTGCTACCAACTAGGTGCAACAGGAATGTCATGGACACTACAACATCTCGAGTACAATCAAGACTTGTATTGTGATTGACCACTCTCTTCAAGATATTTGTGGGAACGTGATCAAGATGTTTGTGGCAACGTGATCGTCATATGTAAGAAGGAGTGATGTGTCCTCTCGGCCACCCAAAAGGAGGTACAAATAGCAGATTAGCAGCATCAACACTATCAACTGTAGAGGAAGCCTCAGCTCAAGAGTAACACCCACAATAACAGCAACGGCATAAACATTGTGCTGTGAGGCTCATCATTAGTAGCCTTATTCCAAAAAATAGTTGAGGTGTCTGATGTCAATGCTTTTCTCGAACTGACATAGTTGAACAGATACGAGTCTCGTTGGTCTAAAAGTTTGTGCATATCATACCTGCTGGAAATTAAGTGGTCAAACACAAATAGCGCAGAATGAGAAAATGACAAAGTTCCTCAATTAACATGCTCGTAAACTTGTTGACGAGAGGTTTCCTCAACTTGTTGACGAAACATTTGATGAGAGCATTGATGAACATTGTCACAATATAACACTCTCATCTTCAAGTTGATGGGATGTTTTGAAGGCAACGTTTTTCATAACTCTCGTCAACATATTGACGAGCAATTCAAAATCATAAAACAATAGAAATTGTGAATACCTACACTGAGACAAAGGAACAGTGATAGGCATACACCAAGACAGAGAGGGAGGCATATCGAGGGAGGAGAGAATGCAAGAGGGGGCGCGGTAATGGAGAGGGAGATAAAGTGACTAAGAGGGAGATGTGATGGAGAAGGGTATGGGGAGACAAGATAGTGAAGGGAGAGGAGTGTGAGCGTGAAGGAATTTCCTAGGAGTATTTTAATCTTTTCATGGGGATTGGTAGGTGGAAAAAAGATATGTGGAGGTATTGGACGAAAATCCCTATAAAAGATAAAAAATGTTCAAGGAAATTTATTAACCGAAAGATCAGCGGTCAAAATACTAACAACTTCATCAGATGATAGACATGTATTGATGTACGTATGTTTTATCACATATCAATGTTTGATTTAGCGATCAGTAGTTATCTTTATATTTTATCTTCTATGGTACGCCTCTTCATATACTCCCTCCATCTCAAAATATTAGCACCGAAAACTCATATCTAGACTAAGATTAGTTCAGAGCCATGTACTTTTCGTGCTTATATTTTAGAACGGGGTAGTATTTTAAAAGAGCTAAATCCATTTCTATGGGACCAAGATCCTGTGCAGTCACAAGACTCTGCAGTTGATGCAGTCATGATAACCTCCTCCGTTGAATGCAGCCAACTTACAATCATAGCCATTAAAAAATTGTTTAAAAAAAGATATACAAAAAATATATGAGGAGAAAGACGGACACAAGTGACTGCATAGGATCCAAATCGGATTTTATGATACTTAATCGTTACGTGTGGAACACGGTTGAACATTGTTGACACTTGACACATTCCATACCCGCATAACAAGGACTCGACTCAATCCATTCCCTATTCTCGGCTTCATTTTCATAGTTATGAAGGCAGGGAAACTCCATTCCTCCTTTCTTTTCAAACACGCCAACTAATTCAACAAGACTTTGGAAGTGGAACAACAATAAGCCAATAACACCTAATCATAGATATTACCCAAAGTGCCCGCTGACATGATAAAATTCATTAAAAGAATCTTGAGCATTGTCTTGAAGTGTCAAATTGAATTTCTGTTTTTCGCATAATAAAAATGGCTACCTACTCAGATTCTACTAGCACAAACTTCCAAGCTTCGTCTGATGATCAGCGCTTTGGTTGGTGTTACTGTGGAATATCGCTAAAATTATCCATAGATACAAGGTTGTCGCTTTCTTTATTTTCTTCCTCTTTGGTATCACACCTGAGGGGGAAAGAGGAGGAGAGAAGTCATACCAGCATACACACAAGGAAACCTGAAAATATAAATGAACGACAGATACAAGCATACAGTAACATACGTTTTTTGTTTTACAAATTGTCCCCTAACACGTGGCCGCTGCTCTGCCAGTTTTTTCCTGCTGTGATATCTAACCTGAAAAATAAACGAATGATCTGAATTATTGAACACGTCAAATTTATGTTGGCCTATATATAACATCCCGTTCTTATAAACAGTGAAGATCAAATCAATGACACGATCAAAGAAGTCATACAAGGAAACTTCAGGAGGCAGAAAATGTCTTAGAGCTTGTTTACTTCCTCAAGAAAAATTCAATTTTCATTTTTGGTTGGACAAGGCCTACACCTGCACCATATATGTATACTGAAAACACATTTTATGGAAACATATTTTGCAACTTGAAAGAAATTATTAGAGTTTTAGGAAATGGTAAAAAACATTTTTAAAATTTTCAAAAATGCTAATTTTGTTTTCTGAAATTGAGAACGAGAAAAGCTGGACTAACATTTTTACACTCGTTTTTTATTTTAGAAATGAAAATGGTAGACACCAAAAGTAAACGTGACATAATAAGAGCTTCCTAGGATGCTTTCAAATAACTAGATTTTATTATCAGCAGCTTCCATCTTGGTGAAATCTCAACAAGCTATCAATTTGTTTAGAGAAATTATAGGAGCAAAATGAGAAGGGATTAACTAAATATTTATTCTTAAACTGCTAATATCCACATGCTACAAAGATCTTCAGCAAACAAGTTATGGACCATGTAATTAAAAATCTATTACCTTCTTCTCAAAGCATCTTTCTTTTCTCTTTTGACGAAATTTTGTCAAGGCGGCCTCTCTCAATGCAATTCGTCCTTCATCTGCCCCACTTCCGATGTCTATTCTATCAATGCCACCAACCCCAAAGCTCCCATTTGCCACATTGCCGTTATCCATATTTGTTGTTCTGATTGTCAAGGTGTTGCTTCCATCCTGTCCATTGCTCCCTTGACCGCTCTCAGCTGCATTTCCATCCAAACCATAGTTTGCCGCATTACTTTCCGCTGACCCTCCAAATGCATTTGATGACACACATTGCTGAGCAGCTTTTGTTGTGCTTTTCAGTAAGAGATCATGATCTGATAGGAGATCTACTGCAGCCTTGTGGGCGATGTGATTATATTGTCGAAGCTGATAGTGAGTGTGATCAACTTGGAATCCTTGTTCAGAGCCTCCCATTTGTCCTTCAATCATTTCTGCGTATTCTTCTGAGGGAGAAGTTTTCTTCTGAGAAGAGATGCTACTATTCTGCATGGTTCGGATTTCTGGAGAATTAAACGAGCCAATCCCTCTTAAAGACTCAGGTTTCTTGTCAAAAAATTCAGGTTTGGTGCTAGGATATGTATTAGTGGAGGTAATGTCATTGATGTTGTTGCTCCCATTAGACTGTTGATTTGGAGGAGTGCCGTTTGAATGAGATGGAAAGTCTTGTATTGTTTCTGTATTTGGTGCAACATAGCTATTGTCTAGCGGGGAATAGCTTCCTACATTTCCAGTTTGAGCCTGAGAGAAAATATAGTTAATACAAGGCTTGCCCAAACATTGAGATTTCGTGCTAAACACTATTCTCCGGCCATTGGTACCAGCATTTGCTTGCCACTGGAAATATCTAAAACTAATGAGAAATAACTAAGACAACACACGGCAAGCTGTCATTTCTTCATGTAAAAATATATGAAGAACACCTCATAAAATCAATATTGTATCATTAAGAGTATCTTAGGTGACCTCTTACAACTGAATTATGTACTATTCTGGACCTATTTATTTATAAGCAAAAAAAGCACTTTTTAGGTTCATTGAATGTCCGGATAGATCAGATATTCAATGAACCTAAAAAGTGCTTTTTTCTTTATAAATAAAAAATAGGTCCAGGGAGTATTTCCTTTTATTTTATTGATTATCTCCTAATTTAATTAGTATTACGAGTAAGTACAAGTATAAATAGAAATTAATTGTGTCTTGTAACAAATTCAACACATTGTCTCATATGAAGTAAATATCAACGAGTATTTGATCTATTATCTCTCCTTTTCCTCCCTCTATGCTTAAAATGCTAAAACCCTATAATATCAACACTTATTAAAACATTCTTGACAATACAGTTAATCCTTTCCCGACTGCTTCTTGTTGCATAGGCAGGAAGGAATGTGCATTCCATCAACAAATGGCGCACAATGGGTAATAGACATAACCAGATATGTTATGAAATTACTGGAATTTGGGATTGAAGCATGCAAATAAAACACAAATATGTTAACTTTTTTCAATATATAAAGCTCCTTCCATCTAAGGACCATAGAACATCACCTGGTAAGCTGCAGCAGTATTATATCTGCAGAACGAAAGAGAAAAAACACATAAATGTTATTAACCAATACAATACACAATATTTGCTTCTCATAGAAGGTAGTTATGCTCATAAATTTCCTCTTACTTTGAGAATGCTGATAGATCTGAATGTCTCAAAACATTGCATTCGTCACCTGTGACAGTTATAGCATCTCTTACATCTCCCAGCCTTTTCAAAGTTAGTTCAAGGGATGGATGCTGTATATAGCAACAACTTTTTTTTGTTTGTGCGAAACTGGAAAATCCATCTGGAGCCTTCAAGTCTCTTCTTTCAGCCTGTGGACTGCTGCGATCAGTAACATCAACATTATTTGTAGCCTGATTTTCCTGTGTCCTGGTTTTATCACCATCATCTTCTGGTTGTTCTTTTTCACAGACATTACTTTGTCCTTTAACAAGCCACATACCATCTACATCAGGCATCTTATTAATCCCTTTACGCATTGGATTGTTAGACAGTTCATCAAGTGGTTGCTCTCGTTGCATATCCAATGATATTCCCATAGCCAAATCTTTACCCATTGCAATATCATCTGGAAAGTAACTAAGTGGTTTATTTGGGTGAAATATCCAATTCACGACAGATGAGTCAAAAAAAATTAGAGGCTACCATGTCATACCAGGATGATCAATCAGTTCATGGCACTCTTTTTCTGTGGCATGGACCCGCACACTACTAACTTTTTCAGATTTTGTATGCCTCACTTGGGCACACGTGTTATTAGGAGCATCACGCAATTGTTTATGAGGTGAAACTGGGCGGGGGCTGCTGCCAACTTGAGCTAGATATGTAGTTCGTGAATTCTACACAAAATAGAGCTTTAATATGAATTTTTGGTATTTAAATAAACAAATAATTAAGGGAAAATTACAGCTTAGGAATTCGTCGCAAAAACATTCATGGTTTATTTGCTTATTAACACACAGAAAAGTGGGCAATTAAGTAAACATATGGTTAACCATTTTTCAATAGGAAAATTAATTTATCATAGAGAAATGAAAGAAAGCACACAAAGGAGGTCACATCAACAAAAAAAATACAAATTACCAAAAAGAAAATGAAAAATAAGTAAATAAATAAAGAATGCAGCTAGGCTATCCATTGATGCACATCAGTAATGCCACCTTGCAACAGTGCTGCAGTATTAAACTCTCTGTATTCTGACTTGTATTATTTTATACTCCGGTTGGCTGTGCATAGCTGCAGTTTGTGCTTACTGCTTACTATCTGTGATTCTAGAAGCTTCTTGCATAGCTGTAGTTAGTTGTTTCTGACTTCTGTTATGCTAATTTCAACAAAATGTGATTCAAAATTTGTGTAGTAGGAGTTTTTTAAAATTGAAGAAGATTTATGAGCTACTATGGATACTATAATGACTGGATTCGGGACAAAAAAATCATACAAAGCTATGGATAAGAAAATGAGTCTGTCAGTGAATAGCTAATTCTTACGGCAAGTTATCGGCACAAGCAAACTTTTGCCAAGTTAACCCTGTGTTGATTAACCCGATCAACGAAGGATACCCATTATTATTATTCTCTTTTGTTTTCATGATGAGGTTCAAGTGCAAAAGAGATCCACACTAAGATACATATCGATTTTGTTTGATTTCATATCGAATCAGGATACGAATCGTATGAATCGTAAGATGCTGATAACCATGCAACTCAAATTATGGAACTATGTTTTTTATTGTTTTGTTGGCGACTACCCCATCCCTAAGTTTTCTATTTTGGTTCATTTTTAACTAACAACTGTCTGCACCAGTATCTCAAATCCTGCTTTCAAGACCCACCCATGACTTATCTCGAAATTTAAAATCCCATTTTCAGACAGCTTAACAATTACTGTATCAAAATGTTCTAGTTCAGTACTTTTTCTCTTATTAAAATTCCAATTTATAAAATTACTACTCTTTTTAAATCAACGCAAGCTGTATTTCAATTCTGAAAACCACAAAATCTTCAGTTTTGACAGATAGATCAATGATTTTAATGGCACAGTTATAGCTTGTAGTTTTCCATGCTGACTGGCTTCTGATCTCTACACTGAAAACTAACAAACAGTGCAGACATTTGGGTTTTGAAACTAACATTCATGAACAAACAATGACATTGACACAGGATATTGCAATAGTATTTCTTTAGATGGGAAACAATTACTAATAAGAGTGACTTAACTAAGAAAAATATATGTTGTGAAACAGTGCAATACCTGAGTTCCACTTCCTTGGTCACTTCCATCTCGGACACTCGAGCCTCTGCTTCCATATTCATTCTCATCGCTGCTACCACTATTGTTGTCGGCTGCACAGTTGCTTCTTGACTTTTCATATTTTCGGGTGTGTGTCCCACTTTCACTCCCACTGCCACTAGACTGAGAAAGTGTTTTATCCAAGTTAAGAAATGACATTGATTGTTGAAAACTAATTTGATATACGAGTATGTCAATTAAATGATTCATAAGATAAATATTTTGCTACAGAAATTTGACTAGCTACATTAGTTCACTACAACTACTTTCAAACATCGATCTCTATACAAAAAGAGACTTCAAAATTTGCTACAAAAGGAGATAATTAAATAATTATATTTTGCAGATTCCCCAATTTACCCTTATATTAATTAAGGAGTGATATTAATGTTTAAATACTGAACTAGAGAAACGAAACCAAGTTAATAAAACATGATGTTGTAGCCTTGTAGGGACTATTAGTATGTTTGGATACCCTTTAGAAAACTCAAAATCACGATTACTATGTTCCATAAGTAATTTCATGAAAAAATTTGACGTATTAATTCAAATTGAAATAAAGATATTAGATAACTTCTGCTGCAACTCATGTAGATATTTTCTTTACGGTTAGTGTGGTCATTGGGGATGCATTAATTCACATTACAAAATACATTGTGGAAGCTCTACGAAAAGATCCTTGATATGAAGACACAGATCATACACGTCTAGTGAGATATTCTGATGCAGATTGTGCGGGCTCTCCCACTGACTGGAGGTCTACTTATTGTATTTTTCTGGGTGAAATCTAGTAATATAGAGGAATTAGAAACAGAGCATAGTAGCTTGGTCAAGTGCAGAGACTAAGCTTTAGGCTATGACACAAGAAGTTTGTGAGTAGTTGTAGATGAAGATCATGATTCTTGTTAGATAACTTCAGGATAAAGTATGTGTTAAGAGTCCCACATCGGATGTGATATGGCCTGAAAAATGGGTTTATAAGTGGGAGGCATCCCTCACCTTACAAGCCGGTTTTGTGGGGTTGAGTTAGGCCTTAACCACATTTTAAGATGGTTGATAAGCCAATCCAAGATCCGCTGGGCCACCCGCTATCGGGCCACTCGGGTCACGCTCCAGTTGTCTAGTCCTGGGCATGAGGGGGGTGTGTAAGTCCCACATCGGATGTGATATGGCCTGAAAAATGGGTTTATAAATGGGAGGCAACCCTCACCTTATAAGCCGGTTTTGTGGGGTTGAGTTAGGCCGTAACCACATTCTACGAGTATGTAGCCTCTATGAAGTTGTTATGTGACGATAACTCCATCATACGCGGTGCACATAATTTGGCTGAACATGATAAGACAAAACATATTGAGATAAACCAACACAATATCTAAGGATAATTTGAACAGTGGGCTAATAATCACAACATCCTTGCGGATATCAATTGGCAATTGTATTAATTATAAGGGACTATCCATAGTGCTTTCATAGTCCTATCTCCAAGCTGAAAACGATAGATATGATTCACGGGCTTGAAGGAGAGGGTGAGACATATTGTAAATATTTCCATTTTTCTATGTACAATTGTTATTTTATTTCCTTCCCTTAGGATAGATTTTCTTCCTATAACATAGCCCTATTCTAGGTTACTCATTAGCATAAGTCTCTACATACTACTCTGTAACAAAATATAAGAAAAACTAACTACTTTCACACTCATTAAGATATGTAGTTATTTGCATGTGTTTCTGTAAATCTCATTTAAAATTTAACTTCATTACCTAAATTACTGCTTATCTCATTTAATTGTCTAAGAAAAAGCCTCTAACTTTTCATGTAAGGACATTTTTGGTATGCTATCATTTTTGGTGTGCTAGGTTTGTTTCTTAGTCAATTTAACTTGGGGGATTTCGAATGATTGCTTTTGGCTTATTATATATCATTTAAGAAAAAATTCCAAAAAAAAAATCACTTGAGCAGGCATTTTAGCAGTGCTAATTCGTATCGTAAGATTCAACAAAATTCATAAATCATAAGATTCAACAAAGTGTATCGAGATTCATGATGGAATACAAGTGCAAAAAAGATACACACTAAGATACATATCGTTTTTGTTTTATTTTGTATCGAATCGAGATACGTATCATTTTTGTTTTATTTCGTATCGAATCGGGATACGAATCATATGCATCGTAAGATACTGATAAGCATGCTTAAATCAGCAAGGAAACAACATTCACATGTTTGAGACAGAAATGTAAAACAACTCACACTGTGGCATCTTCTCCAAACATGCTGCCAGAGGTTTTTAAGTTCATTCCTCCGAATAGGCTTCACTAAAAAATCAACTGCGCCTTTAGACAAACACTTGAAGACAATACCCATAGAATCATGAGATGACGTCACTGCATTTCAACATATGATTAGTCATCAAAAATATAAATTTATGTAATAAAGTATGACTTTGGAATGATACTTACTAATCACAGGAATATTCTTCAGAGTTTTGTGGCTCATGATCTTGCACAAAAGACCTATCCCAGATAAAATAGGCATAGCTACCTCTGTTAGAACGAGATCGATGTGATTTCCTGGATCTTCTAGGATTTTCCATGCTTGAAGACCATTGGAAACAGCAGTGACTGTAAATACCATAGGTAAAGAAAATAGATTTTAAACAATTATGGCCTTCATTATTTAAGCACCTATCTGTTAGAGAGACAAACTCAGTTTACATCAAAATAAAACAGAGATAAAAATGCTATCTAAATAGGTGGGGCTGTTTATAAACAGTTTTATATGCAAAAAAATTGTATTTTATCTCTGTACTGAACACTGGGAAGCATTATCCCAACATTTTAGCTTAAAAGTTTCCAACTTTCCATTAACATTAACTTGTTGAGTATTATTCCCTCTATGTATAAGTTGCCATGTTTCAACATAAAACAAACAAAAAATGTCTCAGATAACTGCAGAATAGAGTACAACATGTGACTTTCAACAATACCATCAACGCGACTTTTTCGCCAATCTATAGCCAAGAGCCATGCAGCCTTAAAAATAAAGCAATATTTTATAATAAGTGCATGAAACTTACTGACTTCATAGACGTCAGAAACTATATTTTTTTGGGTCTGCAGACGAAGTGACAAGCGCGGCCCGTAAAGGCGTAAACTCACACACAAAGTGGGGATCCGGGACTGAGTTTGAACCCGTAACCACGGAAAATGTCCAGCCTAACAACGTTGACTCTGCCAGTTAGTTAGGCCTTACAGACTCAAACCATACTTTAGTTATAGGCTAAATTTTATTTATCTCAGCAAAAGTCGATCTAAAATGGAAGCGGAAATTAATTGGCGCTAAGTAGTTGAAATTCTAATTTTAAAGTCTGTAAAGGAAGCACAATGCTGGGGAAAGGTTTTTCTGGTAACTATTACCTTCATAGCTACAATTCCGCAACAGAGCACACACAACATTGCGTGTTGAATCATCATCGTCCACCAGCAGAACTTTTATTGATCTTACAGGGAGAAATCTCTCCCAGCATACAACTGCACCCTGATGTGATGGTTGTGAAATCTGCAAGCTCCCGTGGATTTGGATCAGTCCCCTGGACCCATTGTTTCCATCTTTGGTTACCTTACTAAATCTCGTGTCATTTTCAGTCGAAGATTCAGAGCCTAGCCCTCTGTTAACTACTCCATTATTGAGATTCTTTTTGTTACGTATATGATTTTGTTCTGCCAAACTTCTTTTCACAACATTATAGTTCATTGGACTAGCCTATATCAACCACAATCAAAAAACACGGTGAGGAATTGTCAAGGAAACCCAAAACGCAATCCCGTCGTCGAGTGAATCATGGAGTTTCCATATCTGAAGCACTTCGCCCATCAATTTCTGCAAAAACAACCTTTTAATTAGTCAAGTTGGTGCTTTTTCCAGCATCTTGATTCTAAAAGAGAAAATACTGTATACCTGGGGATACTCCACCCAAGAGACTCAATCAAACTTACACACACACATGTCATAGGGAGAAAATCAGTAACTGCTTATTGCTTTTGGTAATTGTTGACGGATTATATAGAATAAAAACATATTTGGCTTTCAAAATAGTTAAGATAGAAATGTATAGATCCATACCTCGAAATTCCAGCCCCCAGATACAAATGAAAAGCTCAAAAATAAATAATTCATAGCAAATTTAATGAAACGGAACGACAACCTGTTCCCGCATCAAAGAACTCTCAAAGCTTCTATCTCAGCACAAGGTAATACTTTCCATTCATGACGATATCCTGATAAATAAATATAATTAATAACAAAACTCACCATCCTTGATAAATGAATATAATATCAGCACAAACTTCAGAAATTCTAATAGTTAGCATCTTATGTAATAAGACAAACAAAATACAAACTTCAGAAATTATAGCCTAAACATCATCTAAAACAGTTCAATTTATTTCAGTAACTTTCGTTTACCTTGCATAACTCCAGATGCACTGAAGGACAGGTAAATGGAAGAGTCAATTTTTTTCAAAGAAAGAAAATTCATCAGAAATTAAGCACAACAATTATAATTATTCCAACGCAGATTACCTTTACATGGAAATATTAGCACTGACTACAAAAAAAATTGGGATCGAAACCTAATTCAGACACAAATAAGGTTCAAGTCTTATAGAAATGTAGCAATGAAGATTCTACTTATGAACACGAAACATAACAAAAAATTCCAGAGTTACAATCTAAAATCGCGTTTTCTATAATCAAAACAACACAAGAACGACTTAGAGAAATCAAATACCATACTCAATTAGTGAACAGATCTTCAGAGCTTCACTGACAAGAACCAAACCTCCACTCCCAAGCTCGATGCAACAACTTGGAAAAAATAATTCAAAAAGAAAAACATTAGTCAAAGCTCCAAATCTGATTACGAAAATAGAAGAAAACGAAACAAAAGAAAAATCAATAAAAGAAATTCATAAATTAAACAAACAAGATTCTAACATTTCTTATTTTCTTTCAAATTCAAAGTCTTTTCTTATTCCGAAGAAGAAAAATTTCTGAGGAAAGAACTTGACTGGTAGAGAAATAGCAAAGCCAGAGGGTTAAGACGGAAACGGGATTGAAGGAGAGAGAGGGAGTGGGGGAAGATATTATTCTGAGTAAGCTGACGTGGACAAAATGAAGGTGGGAATGGCTTGGAATTCCATGTGGGATGTTGGGCCCGTATGACGTGGCGTTTTTGAGAGGCTTTGATTGTGTGAGCTGGACAATATCAAAAGCTGCGTCTCTAATACTACGATCTTCTACTACGTAACCACCAAGTGGCTCACACATATCAGAGGGATTTAGATTTAGATTCGGTGACTTTCGATAATAATAATAATAATAATAATAATAATAATAATAATAATAATAAGATTTAAATATAATTTTAGTCCAGGTAAATATAATGTTTTTTGGTTTTAGATTCTGTAAAAAATATTATTCAATTTTGGTTTCAGCAATTTATAAAATCATCACTTTTAGTACTGAAAGTGTTTTTTGTGTTTAAAAAAGCTGATGCAGCTTCTTTTAGAGTCCCTGCAAATATAATAAATTTTTATTTTAGTCCGTGTGAATATAACTAATTTTCTACTTTTGTCCCTAATCATGTAATAAAAAAAGTCACATCAGTATTTTTAAACACAAAAAACACTTGAGAGACTAAAAGTGATAGTTTTGGGAATTGCAACGACTAAAACAAAAAAATATTTTTTACAAAGACTAAAACCAAAATTTACTATATTTGTAGGGACTAAAATAATATTTTCTCAAGTGACTTTAGTCTTTTTTGGGAGAGAAAAATTAGATAGGATGAAAGAGAAAGTCTTCGCTAGGAGAGATAGATACAAAATGACACAACTGCATAATATTTTTATGGTCTTAAAAGCACTTAGAGTGTGTCTGGTTCCCCAGAAATATGAAAGAGAGAGTGAGGGAAGAGAGACTAAAAACATGTGGGTCTCACACAAAAAAAAAAAACCTTTCTCTTCTAGCATGAGAATAAAGGGGAGAGAAATGGTGTTACATTTTTTCTCTTCCAACTATACCCCTATTTTCAACCATGTTAAACTGTGTTCTAATTAATTTTTACAATTATCAAATAAAACTATTTTATTGACATATAAATGAATTGCTCGTAAAATTATTATGGATAAAAATTTTCTTTTAACAAATGGATGACAAATTGTTCTAATTTATAGAATCCATTATTTTATGAACTTATATTAAATAATTAACTAACTCAATGAGATCATTAAAATAATATTTATCTAATTAAAATTACTTTTTGTTAGAAAAGCTAATTAAAACAAGTATTTAGCGAATTAAAATAAAGAATAAATTAAATATTATTTTTAGTTTAGGGGTATCTTTGTCCTTTTAAAAGTCATGTGATTTCTCTCTTCTCTCTTTGTTTCTAATCAAACTAATTAGAGACACATTTCTTCTTCCCTATTTCTCTTATATTTCCTTTAAACTAAACAACACCTCTAATCTACTTTATTATCACCTCTTTGTCTCTTTCTTTACTCTCTCTTGCCTCTTTCTCTCTTCTCTCTTTCTCTTCTAAACCAAACACACCATGTTATCCCAGTATAAGAGAAAGAAAATGTGGAGAGAGAGGAAGGAAGCGAAAGGGGATTGAGAGGATCCAAATTCTCAAATTTTTGTAAGTGTTTAAGCTTGAATTTTCTCCACGATGAACTTGCGAGTCATCCTCTAATTCTAAAAATTTTTGTTATAAAAAACATTTACCTATATCCATGTTGAGGAAGGGATTAAAATTTTTGTTACAAAAAGAAAAACATTAGAAAATGATAAAACCCAAGAAATTATTTTTTCCTAAAGGAGTTATCGTAGTGCCTAATTGGATTATGTTTTGATTACATTTTATTTATAATTTTGATAAATTTTAAGTATTTCCTGTAAAATAGTAATTATAAAATAATTAGTTGTTCAAGTCATCATAATTAATCGGAGTCGGGATTCTCTCCTGTCACTCAACAATTCCAATAGGAGAGACAAAAGCTCATTAAATAAAATAATAATATTTTATGAGAAATGCTAGCGATGCTATCTTTTACACACCGTGCAACACTCACTTTATGATTGGTTAAATTAATGTAAGTCCCACCACTTTGAAAACAAGACTCATTAATTTAGTGGCACTCATGAATTTTAATCATAAAAGAGTTTCCTCACCCATTTAATTGTATGTTCTTGTTTGTGTGCGTGGATTATAGATCAAAACAAACTATCTATAATCCGGATTATTCATCATTGGGCACTGTTTGCAAGGCATGAGAAAACTGACAAGAGATGCCATACTTTAATGTAGAGGATGAGAATAAGAAGTACATAATATTCAGATGGTCCAGTGGAGTGGAATTTGTCCTAAGTTTGAAAGCAGGTTTGGTCGTTGACGTTAACTCTTCTTTTAGGGAGTGACTATTGTTGTTTCATGTGTCAATTTCTCTGGAGCTGCTAAATATTACGAAACGAACGCAAGAAGTGGTTTTGTCTGGAAAGAGGAACAGATAGGGGCATTTGTTTCCCGGTTAGAAATTACACTTTAAGGAATCTCATGCTCAGGAATTCCATGACTTAGAATGTGATTGCTGAGTTTTTTCTAAAATATGTTTGGTTTGTTACAAGTTTAGGAATCCTATTCTTGGGAACAATTTATAAACTTGTTTGATTCGTACCATACAATCTTGGGAATCAACATTGTTAATTAAAAATATTATCTCAAACATGTTTTAAAATTAAAAAAAACACTATTGAATAATAGCTTTTAAAAATACAAGAGACATATTTGAAGGAGATGATGAGAAGATTGGGCTTTGAGGATAGGTGGGTTAAGTGGATGACTATGTGTTTAGAAACGGTTAGCTACTCTGTGTTGGTGAACGGTGAAAAAGTCGATTCTATTACTCCGGGCCAAGGGTTGAGGCAGGGTGACTCACTGTACACCTTACCTTTTTATTATTTGTGCTGAGGGACTTACTTCTTTACTTAAAAAATCAGAGTTGAGAGGCGACTTGCATGGTGCTAGGGTGTGTAGGGGGCTCCATCCCTTACACATCTACTTTTTGCTGATGATTGTTTCTTGTTTTGCAGGGCTGATGAGAAGGAAAGTAGACATTTGCAGGATATCCTAAAAATTTATGAAGCAGCTTCTGGCCAAGCAATTAACATGTCTAAATCAGAAATCTTTTTTAATAGAAATACTTCTCAGGATATGCGAGCTCAGATTACAGGTGTTCTTGGAGTGTTTAACTTGCACTTATGCCTCAGGTGCAAGGTTCGATTCCCACGGAAGGCAAAAATTCTACAAGAGGGGTAGAGAAGACCGTGAGGTAATAGTGCCGGGGTGGCCAATGCGTTGGACCTGGGCTGTTACAGGTGGGGTAGTAACCAAAATTCTAGAAGAGGTTTGCACTGGTTAAATTGGGAAAAGCTAACTATCAGAAAGGAGTATGGAAGTATGGGTTTTCGTCATTTCCATAGATTTAATTTAGCATTGCTAAGGAAGCAGACGTGGAAAATTATGACCCACGGAGATACTATAGTTTGTCGTGTCTTCAAAGCCAAATATTTTCCGAATAGTGACTTTATGGGGGTTCGCTTGGGCCATAATCCCAGCTATATATGACATAGTATCTATTCTTCTCGGGTTGTGGTAAATTTGGGATCCCGTTGGAAATTAGGTGATGGTAACCATGTCTCGACTTTGGGTGCTCCTTGGTTAAAATGGAGAAATTATGCTTTTATCCGATCTCCAGTTGTGGCGGGAATTGAACATATGAAAGTTGGAGAACTTTGGAAAGAAACTGGAGATGGAATGAGGTTTTGGTTGATTCTATTTTCAATACTCATGAAGCAACTCTCATCAAGAAAATGCCCCTTTATAATTTGAATGGTGAGGATAAGTTAGTTCGGTGGAGGAGTCGCAATGGGGTGTACTCGGTTAAGTCTGCTTATTTTGGAATAATGGAAGATTTAATTGATAGATCTCATCTACGGATTCCGGGTAATTGGATGCAAATTTGGAGACTTAAAATTCCACAACGGATGAAAATTTTCCTTTGGCGTGTGGCCCGTGGATGTCTACCAACAAGAGGGAATCTTAGAAGAAGACATGTGCCATGTGAGGAGGTTTGTCCTATGTGTAATGATGGTGAGGAGGACGAGAATGGTAGCTTTATGGAGGGAAAGACAGTGTGGTTTGAAGGTGTACCGGAACCTTAAGAAGCGGAAGTAATGGGATTATGGCATGCATTGAACTGGTTGAAGGATCTCGACTTGGAGTCAATAACCATTGAGATGGATTGTATCTCAGTGGTTAATGCGGTAACCAAAGCAACATCTAACAACTCAGATTTGGGAACTATTATATCTCATTGTAATTTTTTTCTTTCACAATATCCAAGTTATAGGACTAGCTTTATTCGGAGGCAAGCGAATCTTGTTGCTCACACTCTTGCAAGGGCATCAAGACTTTATGCTAGCTCTCAAGTTCATTATATTGTTCCTCTTTGTATTACAAACATTATTAATAGTGAAATGATATGAGCTTGCTTTGGTAAAAAAAATATAAGAGACAGTTATATTTCTGGAACCAAGTTTTAATGATAGCAAAAATGCAAGCTACATCATTACACAAGAAGATAACTTAATTATTAAACAAATAAGAACAAGATTAAATAATAAAAATAAGTAGCAACATAAATTGGCAGGTACACTGATACATAAAAGTTATAATATATCAATATAAATACACAAAAGCAAAGCACTATCCTCTGGTTGTATGGTGATTTCATGAGAGTGATTGTATAAGTATGAAATAAAATTGACTACATTGTTCTGTTATTGATGCTAGTACGAATACATAAAAGAAAAAATCAAAGCAAGAAAAAAAGCAAAGCAAGGAAGGTACTGATACATACCTCTGTGATGTCGCTTTCAGGCTCACATGCAAAGTAAGGGAAAAAGCAAAAGAAGGAAGGTAACGAATCAGTTTCATTAAAAAGGGAAAGGGCGGGTAACCGTGGTTTTTTAGCGGGTGTTTTTTAGGTAGTGGGTGAGTGGGATAAGTGTGGTTAGTAACGTAATTTTGTGCAAAAAATTGAAACTCCCAATCTTGGAATGAAACATTAGCACTACTTTGGATGGCATCAGATTCCTGTAGAAGTTGGAACCAACTTTTCAGACCAAGCAATATTCCTTGGAATGTATTTTTTTTCTTTTGTCAAAATAAACGCAGAAATCTTTCTTTCCCAACCTAAATTCTTTAAAACCATCTTTGTAACTCCCAAACAAACGCCCCCATAACAAAACACACGGCAGTATTATCCTTTCGTTTAAAGCTTTTCGTAACAAACAGTATTATCCTTTCTCCTTTATGTGTTTACCACTTAATTGATATTGAATTTTAGGTTGATCTGAATTTACTTTAAATTTGATGTCATGAGGGATTGTTTTGCTGACCGTTTAATATAAAGAGAAATAAAATCTTCATATTAATTTTGGTAATCCAAAACATGTTTAGTTCTTTTGTAAGGGATTAAAATTTCTGCTAAATATGATTACCTATTCTTTAACTACTGTTCTTAATTATAAGTCTCGCAGCCTCGCTCTCATTTTCCTTCTATCTCTCTAATTTTCTATCTGAGCTATATCATGTAATGTCCTTTTGCTAAGGATATTGGATTCCTTTTTGTCTTAACTTCTTTTTTGCTGTTACTTTTGGAATATCACGTGCCTATCTGCTTTATTAGAAATAGGATATTGCGCCGATTACCCAACACATGTGCGCCGCCGGCTTAATCTACCCTAAGACACGGGGTCGATTCGGTGCTCTCGGGTTCGATTCTCACAATGGACAAATTTGGTGTTGCGCAGTGCAAAATTTAATCCTAAATACAAATAAATATTAGTCTTTCGTTAAATGTGTTGGAACACTCCGTAAATAGTCAGCAACAGTCCGAACCTAAAAAATATTGCCCTGATACGTAAGACTTAACCAAATTATGTCTAGAGCCACAAATTTGCACTTTGTATTGTAGTACTTTTCTTCAAGGGGATTCTTGTTCCATTTGTGGATGACCACAAAAATAACTAGTGCTAACAATTAACAAATGAGCGGCAACTTTTAGATCTTTCACGAAGAGTGGATCTCCATAGACATAAAATGTTCGTTTCTATGGTGACCCTCACAGAATAACACCAGAGCCGTGGTGCTATGGTGAACCTCTGATGAAACGTGTCGGCCAACCTAAGTTAATTTTAGAATAAAACTTAGATACAATTTTATAGGTACCGACAGTGTTGTTCCTCGCATAATAAATTTCTACCTATTACTAAATTTATTATGCGAGGAACAACACTGTCGGTACCTATAAAATTGTATCTATAAAATTGACAGTTTTTCTCTATAGGACGTACAATGGTACCGTATAAAATTGTATCTATAAAATTGTATCTATAAATTTAGTAATAGCTAGAAATTATTCAATTATCTTACCTATAAGATAATTATTAACAATTATCTTATCAGTTACCAAAAAACAATTGACAGTTTTTCTCTATAGGACGTACAATGGTACCGTATGTAAGTGTCGGCTCTAATTTTAAACATTATGTGTGGATTTAAGGAGTAGTGTCACTCATTTCAAAAAAAAAACAGCAGTGTGGCTGATAGCATATAAATCAAGGTTTTGGTTCCTCGAGAATCAACTATCATTTCGATACGATATAATAAAATCAAGTGTTAGCAAAATATCAAAATTAGACATCTTGCAAATTTGTCATTTGTTTCAAAATGGGGGAAATTTCGTAAAAGTGCCACAAAAAGCCAAACACTTTTATTATATTGTATTGAAAAGATTACACGTCTTTTAAAGTGTGACTTGATCAAACATTTATTTTTTTTATTGAATTGAATTCTCCCTCCCTTCAATATTTAGATTAGCATTTATTTTACCATTTTTTTTTCAAAATAATTATTAATTTTACTTTTAAATATGTTTGTATTGTTTTTTTTGTTGATATAAATTCTAAATTTAATCTAAAATATAATTATGTATTTTCAAATATTTTGACTAATTGATTTCTACTTGAGTTTATTCATATATAAAATAGTTGAGAAAAAAAATATAAAATAGTTATTCGACAACAGCAGCGACAACGTGAGCATCAACGGGAGCATCAACGGGAGCGGCAACTTCTAGCGATGCTCAACAATTTAATAAATTAACTTTGTCAAAAAAAACAATTTCATAACTTAATTAAATTCCAAAATATTTTTTTAAATAATTTCATAATTTAATTAAAATGATTAAATTAATATTAAATGATTTAGAATAAAAAATATAAACAAGTCGCAACGGGGGAGGGAACGGGAGCGGCAACAAGAGTGGCAATGAGAGCGGCAACGGGGCTGCATATCTTATATTAGATCTCATTTTCTTTATGATTTTTACTCTATTATTAAGATTAGAAAAATGTGTTGACTTTTTTTTAACTTTTTACAATACGAGTTTTTTAAGCAAGTTGAAATATAGTCTTTTTATCAAATTTCTCCTTTTTCTTTTATTAAATTTTACAATTTTCAAACTATTTATATGTTCATAGAAAATTATAACAGATACAGTGTAACCCGTGCGAACGCATGGATAAAATACTGGTTAGAGGATAAAATAATACATCTCAACCATTCATAAAAAATCAAACTTTATATTGGTGTTTTGTATTTTATTTGTCATTACTATTACTAGTATACTATTGCATTGTTGAGTATATGTCCAAATAAATTTGTTTTACCATGGCATTTATGGTTACGAGGAACCACGTCTAGTCTAGGTTTCATGTCAACATGCAGGGAAAACAGGCCAGTTCAAGAGTGTTATGGATCGGCCCAATCCACAATAATGAGGCCCAACACCAAATTTAGATCCATCAACCAATGGTTGAGATCGCAGCGCAAGATAGGACGGTCCTGATTCATCAGGTCTATCACCACCAAACTCTATAAATAAGCATTGAATGCTTCATTAAAGGTACACACTCTTTCCTACTCTTCACCTCTAATTAGCTCTCTGGCTGACTTGAGCGTCGGAGTGTCTTCGCAGGTACCACCTGCCCCGGATCGGAAGCGGAGCTCGGTTGATCAAGACCAACCCCTACCAACTATCTCGGATCGGACCTTGTGTCTAAGATCGGATACAGGTCCAGAGACACGGTACAGAACATTGGCGACCACAGTGGGAGGATCTTGTACTCTAGTTCCTCTCCCATCTCCTTGATTGACGATGGCTCCGACCTTACGTCATAGGACTGTCCTGAATGTCGGTGAAGGGCCGGTCCTGCAGCAGGTGACTTCGGAAGGAGTGGCGGTCATCTTACCCCTTAGCCCGGTGCATGCTCGAAGCTCGGCTACGGCTATGGTTCATGGGAGCCCATCTCGGAACCGGCTTCCACCTCCCCCTCCGACCGTCCAGGTACCGATCGATGCTGTTCAACAGCTCGTTCTGCTCCTAAATCGGCAAGCCGAGGCCGACCAGCAGGAAAGACAACGCTACGCCCAGTTAGAAGCTCAGATTGCTGAGATCCGGGCTCGTAACGTCCCGGATCGGAGTTCCTCTCTGCGCAACTCTTCAAGAGGAACGACTCATGGCCGCGTCCGCCACCGATCTCCGACTTGGAGGAGATACCATCACCGCACTCCACCTCGGTGTAGAGGAGGGCGAGGATCAATGACTCCCCCAAGTCGGACCACCGATGATTCCTGTGGTCCTGAGGGTTCCCCTCGGCCTAGCTCGTTTCTGTTTTCCTCGTCTCCGAGGCGGCGTACCAGAAGTCGGAAAAGGTCTCCGAGGCCGCAACGTCAGCGCCCTAGCTCGCGGGGATCCCCCGGTAAGTATGGCTACCGACGGCCTCCACCTCTCGAGAGGTCGGCAAAGCGTAAAGGACCTTTCACAGCGAAAATCGACTACTTCCCGGTGCCAAGGCACCTCGAGAAGCCCCCTGAAGGTCTGAAAATGCACGACGGGACTGGCGATCCGGATCGCCATCTCGATTACTTTGACACGGTTATGCAATACCGTAACGTTCCAGAGGAGATAAAGTGCCGAACCTTTCCCCTCACTCTAGAGAAGGCGGCTCTAGACTGGTTCAGGGCTCTTAAGCCAAATACAATCTCCTCTTGGGATCAGTTGGCCAAGCTCTTTTCTGCACACTTCGCCCACTCGAAGATGAAGCCTAAATCTCGGAAGGTATTGCAGGCAATTCGACAAGGAGAAAATGAGTCCCTCCGGGACTACATAGAAAGATTCAATAGAGAAGCTGCTCAAGTCCGGAACCTCGAGGACTCCTTCCGTCTTTACTTCATGGAGGCTGGCCTTCGTGAAGGAAGCCTATTTCAGATAGACGTCGGGGTCAACCAAGTCGAGTCGCTTGCCGAGTTCCTCCAGCGATCTCAGAAGTATATCGATCATGAAGAAGGGATTAACTCAGGAAGATCACGTTTCACCTAGGTCTCGGAATGAGCCTACGGGCATGATGTAATCCGGCTTTGTAAATGTTCAACCATCTAATATATATGGATCGGCTACGATTTTCCTCACGCTGATTGCTTAAGTAAAAGTAAGTTCCGAGGTTGGATGGAAGGATTTGGGACCGGTCGAGCGATCGCCTTAAAGTTTCACGCTAAGACCGGAACTCCGCTTAGGATCAGAACTCCTGATGATTCCTACGGATCCGAGGGTTCCCCTCGGCCCTGCTCGTCTCTAGCTTCCTCTTCCTCGAAGCGACTTTCCAGAAGCCGGGAAAAATTCCCGAGGCAGGAACGTCGGCGCTTTTGCTCACAGAGATCCTCCGACTTTAAATTGACACCTCGAGTCCCTCAGGTGGTCATGTTTTAAATGGCCGAGTTTGCCATTACCCTGAAGGGCGAGTTCGATCTGGGCCGAGTCCTGGTAAACTGCCCTGAAGGCGACTTTAAATTGACACCTCGAGTCCCTCAGGTGGTCATGTTTTGAATGGCCGAGTTTGCCATTACCCTGAAGGGCGAGTTCGATCTGGGCCGAGTCCTGGTAAACTGCCCTGAAGGCGACTTTAAATTGACACCTCGAGTCCCTCAGGTGGTCATGTTTTAAATGGCCGAGTTTGCCATTACCCTGAAGGGCGAGTTCGATCTGGGCCGAGTCCTGGTAAACTGCCCTGAAGGCGACTTTAAATTGACACCTCGAGTCCCTCAGGTGGTCATGTTTTGAATGGCCGAGTTTGCCATTACCCTGAAGGGCGAGTTCGATCTGGGCCGAGTCCTGGTAAACTGCCCTGAAGGCGACTTTAAATTGACACCTCGAGTCCCTCAGGTGGTCATGTTTTAAATGGCCGAGTTTGCCATTACCCTGAAGGGCGAGTTCGATCTGGGCCGAGTCCTGGTAAACTGCCCTGAAGGCGACTTTAAATTGACACCTCGAGTCCCTCAGGTGGTCATGTTTTGAATGGCCGAGTTTGCCATTACCCTGAAGGGCGAGTTCGATCTGGGCCGAGTCCTGGTAAACTGCCCTGAAGGCGACTTTAAACTGACACCTCGAGTCACTCAGGTGGTCACGTCTTAAATGGCCGAGTTTGCCATTACCCTGAAGGGCGAGTTCGATCTGGGCCGAGTCCTGGTAAACTGCCCTGAAGGCGACTTTAAATTGACACCTCGAGTCCCTCAGGTGGTCACGTTTTTAACATTGCCGAGGCTGGTGGCAGACACCCTCGCCGGTATAAGCCCGGCCTCGCAGATCTTAGACAAGACCCGTATCTCGGGCGCTCCGAGGCTGGTGGCAGACACCCTCGCCGGTATAAGCCCGGCCTCGAAGATCTTTGACAAGACCAGTATCTCAGGCACTGCGAGGCTGGGGGCAGACCCCTTTGTAGCTTTGAGCCCGGCCTTGAAGAAGGTCGCCACGAAGGTCCGACCTCAAATTCAAAAACCCTCACGAAGTCCATATAAGGCATCAAGTCTAGCTCGCCCCAAGACGACCCGACTTGGGGGGCAACTGTTATGGATCGGCCCAATCCACAATAATGAGGCCCAACACCAAATTTAGATCCATCAACCAATGGTTGAGATCGCAGCGCAAGATAGGACGGTCCTGATTCATCAGGTCTATCACCACCAAACTCTATAAATAAGCATTGAATGCTTCATTAAAGGTACACACTCTTTCCTACTCTTCACCTCTAATTAGCTCTCTGGCTGACTTGAGCGTCGGAGTGTCTTCGCAGGTACCACCTGCCCCGGATCGGAAGCGGAGCTCGGTTGATCAAGACCAACCCCTACCAACTATCTCGGATCGGACCTTGTGTCTAAGATCGGATACAGGTCCAGAGACACGGTACAGAACAAAGAGCTTATGTAAGTTGTTTAATTCTATGTTTGAAGGTAGGAGGGTATGGATATGGAGGGCTTTGGGGGAGGATTGTGAAAGAGATAGAAATTTCTCACTTTATGATACGGCCTAAATGTTAATTGTAAAATAGTCTTTGGATTGGTTAATTAGCTAATGCAATAACTAATAGTTGTTTTTAGTTACTTAGTTAGTTAAGCTGTATACCTTTTCTGTTGTAACAGAAATGCACTTGTAGAGCTTGTACATTTTTCCTCTATAAGAGGTGACTATCCCATAATAAACAAAATAATTCTCTCTCACAACACTCTCTGAAACTAACAAGTGGTATCAAGAGCGAGAAAGAAAGGGACCCGTAAAGAACTCAAGAATCAAGTTCGCATCAATGGCGGACAAAGAGAACGCAAATTACATGCAAGCCTCGATCCCAAAGTTCGACGGACATTACGAACACTGGGCCATGCTCATGGAGATCCTTCTTCGATCCAAAGAATATTGGAGCGTTGTTGAAGGAGGAGTACCAAGATTGCCAAACCCAGCGACGCAAGAACACATAAGAGCCAACAATGAAGCAAAATTGAAGGATTTGAAGGCCAGGAATTACCTCTTCCAATCAATCAACCGTGAGGTTGTTGAAACAATCCTTGAGAAAGATTCGGCAAAGGCTATTTGGGACTCGATGAAACAGAAGTTTCAGGGGACGACAAAGGTGAAGAGATCCCAACTGCGCGCAGCAAAGAGGGAATTCGAATTGATCAGCATGAGGGAAGAGGAATCTGTTACAGAATACTTTGGAAGAATTCTCACGATCGTCAACAAAATGAAGATGTTTGGAGATACGGTGGATCAAGGAGAAATTGTTGAAAAGGTGCTGAGAACAATGACTGAGAAGTTCAGTTATGTTATTGCAGCAATTGATGAAGGAAATGATGTGACAAAGATGACCATTGATGAACTTCAAGGAAGTCTTCTGGTTCATGAGCAAAGAATGCACTCTCACAAGGAAGAAGAACACGCCTTGAGGGTAAGCAGTGCTGGCAGGGGAAATACAAGAGGCAGACAATCCTATAAAGATACTCTAGAGTGTTACAGATGCAAGAAACTGGGACATTTTCAATATGAATGTCCCAACAGTGAGGAGAAGGCTCACTACACTGAAGCTGATGAGAATGAAGAGGTGCTGCTAATGGCAAAGATTGAGGCAGCCATAGAAAGAATTGAGAAAATCTGGTATCTTGACTCAGCTTGCAGTAATCACATGTGTGGAGAAAAAGAATGGTTTTCTATGCTAGATGAGAGCTTTAGAGAGACAGTGAAGCTTGGAGATGGATCCAAGATCACTGTTGAAGGAAAGGGAACTGTAAAACTGAAGGTTCAAGGAGCAATTTTGGTAGTAACAAATGTGTATTACATTCCAAGATTAAAGAACAACCTCATCAGCCTTGGACAACTGCAGCAGAAGACTGAAGTATCAGTGACTCTACATCAGAATCAACTCAAGGTGTATCATGAAGAGAAGGGACTCATCATAAACTCAAAGATGACCAAGAACAAATTATTTCCTGTGATAGCTACTGCAATCTCAGCAGCTTGTCTATACACAGCAAAGGAAGATGAATCACATCTGTGGCACTGTAGATTTGGTCACTTGAACATGAAGAGCTTGAAAGATTTGGCTCAGAAAGGGATGGTTGAAGGCCTGCCAGAGATAAAAGATATGAGTAAAAACTGTGACACTTGCCTGAAGGGTAAACAACACAGGAATGAATTTCCAAAGGCTTCAGATTGGAAAGCCACAAGCAAACTTGAGCTAGTGCACTCTGATATCTGTGGCCCAATTACACCAGAATCCAGTGGAAGGAAAAGGTATATCCTCACTTTTATTGATGACTTTAGTAGGAAAACTTGGGCATACTTCTTAGTAGAAAAATCTGCAGCACTAGCAAGTTTCAAGAACTTTAAGGCACTAGTTGAGAAAGAATGTGGAAAGAATATTATGTGTCTGAGGACTGATAGGGGAGGGGAATTTACCTCTAAAAACTTTGATGAATACTGTGCTGAACATGGAATCAAAAGGCAGCTAACTGCTGCTTATAGCCCTCAGCAGAATGGCATAGCTGAAAGAAAGAACAGAACATTAATGGAAATGACCAGAAGCTTACTAGCAGAAAAGACTGTGCCAAAGACCTTCTGGCCTGAGGCAGCTAACTGGGCAGTTTATTTGATGAATAGAAGCCCCACTACAGCCTTGAAAGATGTCACACCAGAAGAAGCTTGGAGAGATACAAAGCCTAATGTCAGCCACTTTAGAGTGTTTGGCTGTATAGCCAATGCTCATGTTCCTAGTGCCATGAGAAAAAAGCTAGATGACAAAAGTATAAAATGTATTTTTCTGGG
This sequence comes from Astragalus membranaceus, assembly GCA_039519185.1. Classification (NCBI taxonomy): domain Eukaryota; kingdom Viridiplantae; phylum Streptophyta; class Magnoliopsida; order Fabales; family Fabaceae; genus Astragalus; species Astragalus membranaceus. The sequence goes on from CM076850.1 coordinate 115,207,562, forward strand.
TATAAGCAGTGAATCTAAGGCATACAGACTGTATGATCCCATCTCAAGGAAGATTATTGTTAGTAGGGATGTGATTTTCTCAGAAGATGAGTATTGGAATTGGCAAGCTGACCACAGTAGTAAGACTAATGTTGACAATACTGAGGAAGAAGAAATTGAGGAAACTGGGGAAGAAGTAACAGATGAGATCACTACTGATGTAGAAGGAACATCACACAGCAACAATGCTAGAGATTCACAGACAGAGGCAACACAGGCAGAAAGTAGAGAAGAAACTCTTGAGCCAAGAGTGAAGAGACCACCAGCTTGGTTAAATGATTTTGATACTTCCTTGTTCAGTGAAATTGATGTTGAGACCAATGACATTATGAACTTAGCTGTGATGGACTGTCTAGATGATCCCACCACCTATGAACAAGCTGCTGCACATGAAGTTTGGAGGAAGGCTATGGATGCTGAAATGCAATCCATTGAAAGGAACAATACATGGAAATTAACACCTCTACCTAAAGGGGCCAAGAGGATTGGAGTAAAATGGGTTTACAAGACTAAACTCAATGAAATTGGTGAAATAGAGAAACACAAAGCTAGATTGGTTGCTAAAGGATACTCACAGAGACAAGGTATAGATTTTGATGAGGTGTTTGCCCCTGTGGCAAGATGGGATACTATAAGAAGCATTTTGGCAGTGGCTGCTTTAAGAGATTGGAAGGTGTACCAATTAGATGTAAAGAGTGCCTTTCTCTATGGTGATCTCCTAGAAGAAGTATATGTGGATCAACCACAGGGATACACTGTCAGAGGAAGAGAAACTGAGGTTTATAAATTACAAAAGGCTCTATATGGCTTAAGACAAGCTCCAAGGGCCTGGTACAGTAAGATTGAGTCTTACTTTGATGAACAAGGCTATGTTAAATGTCCATATGAGCATACCTTGTTCACAAAGCAAGATAAAGATGGAAACTGTTTGATCATAAGTTTGTATGTGGATGACCTCATACTCACTGGAAATAACACTGATATGTTTGAAGCATTCAAGGACTCAATGAAGAGGAAGTTTGACATGACAGATTTAGGGAGGATGAAGTACTTCCTAGGTGTTGAAGTGGTTCAAGGAAGTGATGGAATATTTGTTTGTCAACAAAAGTATGCACAAGAAATCCTCTCCAGATTTCAGATGCAAGAATCAAAGGCAGTAAAGACACCAATAGTTACAGGCACAAAGCTATCCAAGAATGATGAAGGCAAGGCAGTGAACGGGACCATGTACAAGCAGATCATAGGAAGCCTTATGTACCTCACAGCAACTAGACCTGACATTGCTTTTGCTGTGAGTTTCATCAGTAGGTTCATGGAGAATCCTGTTGAGAAACACTATATGGCAGCTAAGAGGATTATGAGATATGTACAAGGTACCATTGATTATGGCATTCTGTACAAAAGAGGAGGGACTGACAGATTAGAGATCTACTCAGATAGTGACTATGCTGGGGATCAAGACGACAGGAGAAGCACCACAGGGTGTGTGTTCCTACTGGGAGATGGTGCTGTGTCATGGTGTTCAAGGAAACAGCCTGTAGTGACACTATCAACAACAGAAGCAGAATTCATTGCTGCTGCTGTGTGTGTCTGTCAAGGCATTTGGTTAAGCAGGATACTGGACAGTTTGGGTCTAAGGCAACAGGACAGCATGAAGATTCTCTGTGATAATACTTCTACAATCAAGCTAAGCAAGAATCCAGTAATGCATGGAAGAAGTAAGCACATTGATGTGCGATTCCACTTCCTAAGGGAACTGAGCAAGCAAGGCAGAATTGAATTGGTCCACTGTACAACTCAGGATCAAACAGCAGACATAATGACTAAAGCACTCAAGGTTGAGACATTTGAGAAGTTAAGGAGCCAGCTTGGGATGTGCAAGATTACAAGATTAAACTGACTGCTTGTACGCAGACCAGTTTAAGGGAGGATGTTAATTGTAAAATAGTCTTTGGATTGGTTAATTAGCTAATGCAATAACTAATAGTTGTTTTTAGTTACTTAGTTAGTTAAGCTGTATACCTTCTCTGTTGTAACAGAAATGCACTTGTAGAGCTTGTACATTTTTCCTCTATAAGAGGTGACTATCCCATAATAAACAAAATAATTCTCTCTCACAACACTCTCTGAAACTAACACTAAAGCCATTGAGCCCAACCTTCAAATCAGAAATTCACCACCCTTATATGCATTATTTTTACTATTTTTAAAGTTGTAAAACATGGCACTATTAACCCTATTTGATAGGGGTTCATATCCGAGTATTTTTTACTATTAGAAATCAAAGTTGTGAGCATTTTTTTAACACAATCTCTCTATTTTCTTTCGGGTTCCGATTTATTTTGGCATCAGAACTTAAGCTCAGTGAGTTGTGAGTGAAAGAGCCGTTGAAATTAATCTAAGAGTGGAGAAGTGTTTGAATAAAGAAGAGCTAGTCTCAAAAACTGTTGCTTATATTCACCTAAACAGACACTGTCATCAAGTTGGGTAGGTCTAAGAATCTTAGAATACGAAATTCCACGACCAAGGAACCTCTCTCACATGCGCCACCACCAAAGCTCCACACACCGCCTCTAACACTTATATGCACTTGCTGAAGGTAGACGACAACCCACTTCCATATCACCCAATCTATACAATGAACAAGTAATCCACTCAGATACCACCATGTGTTGCATAGTACCACGTCACTTAACCATATCATCACTGCCACGTAAAAACCATAGCTAACCACCATCTACCTCGTGTCAACACCAACCACTTTACCTATAGGAGCCGAGTAATTTTGAAACGGAACTAACGCATAGTACTATGTGCTAATTTGAAAGTAAATGTGACAACAAACACCCAGCAAAATTATGAAGTCTAGAAAATATCACCAAAATGCCTCCAAATTTTAAGACGGTTATACTAGGTTAATTTTTATAGGAAACAAACAAAAACACAAGTACATCCAAAGATTTGAAGCCGGTTAAAGACAAATAATGAGAATGAAACCGCATTTAAGCACCTGAGAAAAGAAAAAACCACTATATGGTGGCTTATCTTTTACAAGTACAAGTATTACTATATTTGGATTTATACAATGCAAAGCCAAAGACAAAGGCTTGGAGGCATAGGCTCCTCTATTATGTATAACAAACACCAATGCAATGCGGGTACTATAATACCCCCAAGAAACAAAGGAAAAGATAAAACATTGCCCTCTTACGACAACAGGACTAGGAGAACCCAAGTTCCTGGTCACTCTGACTACAGATTACAGGATCACATGCATCACTCATTCTTGCATCTCCAAACCTCAAATGAACCTTCTACAACATATCTTCTAGAATTAAACTTTCCTGCCCAATTCCAAACCTGTATTATAAAAATTCCACAGAATCTAATGATAAAATGAAAAGACCATTTCACCAAGGCTGGCTATTCTGGCATCTGATCCTGGCAGAAGTTCAGAGACTCCATCCATATGAGCTCCCTTATATCATCTTCGTTCAGAGTTGTCTGCTCGAAATCAAAGTTGAAAGGAGTTGGGCAAATGGGCTCCTCATTGATTTCATGAAGACTTGACATGTATGGGTGATTCAGTGCTTCCTCAACTATGCAACCATAGAATAGAAGTCAAACTTCCAAGCTAATAGACGAGAAGGAGTGAACAGAAAAAGGAATTACTATTCAACATAAAGAGACATACCAGTTATGCGTTTGGAGGGATCAAAAACCAACATTCTCTCAGCAAGATCAATTGCCAAAGGGGGCATATCAGGAAACCGCTGCGCAAAGGGTTGCTTTTCTATATGAGGGAGCTGCTTCACGTATTTCTTTGCATTATCACTTCTTAGGAATCCAAGATCAGAGTCATTTGGCGAGCCTAGTAACTGTTATGGGAGTTAATTGTAACAAATTGTTAATAAGATTTTATAAGGCAATGTTCTAGCATACTATTATTCTCTTTTATTTTGCCAATTTCACAAACAGCTAGTAAATAAGTGAGAGGTATGAGGACAAATACCTGAGTTATGAGCGCCAACTGCTGAACATAATCTTTACCAGGAAATAAAGGCTCCCTTCTAATTATTTCCATCAAAATGCAACCAACCGACCATACATCAATAGCTGCAGTATACTCTGAACAGTTCAGTAGCAATTCAGGGGCTCTGTACCAACGAGTCACAACATATTCTGTCATGAAGTCTGTCTCAGAGGTTGTTCTGGCAAGCCCAAAGTCACATATTTTGAGATCACAATTTGCATTGAGAAGTAAATTGCTTGGTTTTAGATCTCGGTGTAAAACGTTTGCAGAGTGTACGTACTTTAATCCTCTCAAGAGTTGATATAGGAAATACTGTGATGACATTTAACACATTGCTTAAGCTTTATTGCACTAGAAATCCCTTGTTGCAAATAAAATCTATTTGTGCAAATACGATATATATATATGAGCTAATAATTCACTATCAGCTTCTAGGGAAAACATTAAGATATCTGATACTGAAAAAATATGAAAGAGCCTCAAACAACAATAGATGGCATTCTAAACAGATACAAGTACAACAGTATATATTCCTTTTAACAGTTCAATTGTCAATGTAGCATGGTGAATAACAAGTTTATAATATCACTTAAAGTAGTTAAGTTGCATTTACAAATGAGAACAAGCATTTTGTTATACTTCGTTCTTCCATCCCATTGAACATTTTTTATGCACAATCACTTAACAAAGTGCCAAACTTCCGCAGAACATTTTTTATGCACAATGATGGCAAAGAGGTTTGAACCTAAGATTTCATATAAACAACCCAAAACCCTCTCCACTAACCCTATCTGAGTGGTTTACTTTGCCATAACATTCAACCCAGAAATGGGGCACTCAAAAGTCAAAAGAGCTCTGACATGTATTTTGCTTTCTGTAACAAGTTTTTCTGTATTCTAAATGTGATTCCCTTTTTCCTCACAGCAGACAAACTCTAGTTCAGAGAACAGGTGAGGATTGCATCAGCCTCATAGGTTGTGTTTGTTTCGAGTTATAAGGTGGTAATCCTAGGAATGATATTCCAAAGGAAACTATAACCAAAAATGTTATTCCTGGGTAAAATTTATGATCATGTTTGGTAAATTTAGAAAGAATGTGATAGAATAAAGTGGGGGTGACTGGTTATCACTGTGTCGGTAGTAATATAACTTTTCTCTACATGAGAATATAAAACACCCACCTCTAAATATGGGAATAAAAGTTAAGATGGGTAATTTACTTCTGTGCCAATAATAAAATCCAAGAATATTTTTCCAAAGCTTTTACCAAACATGGGAATGCTATATTCCCATTTTCATTTTCTCGGAAAACAATCTACATACCTTGATACAAACACACTATATCAAGCATAAACGGCATTTACTATATGTCCAAATTCAAAAATGAAAAGAGAACAAATTCACTATAAAATCTCTGTAAGAGCTCTTAAGGCCCTATGTCCTATCTCATCTCATCCTAAACAAATGCAAACTTCCATCTGTTCATAAAGATTCTTTTCCACTGCATCTTTCTTCCCTGCATGCTACACATTAACTGCAGTCTGTCGACACCAATTCACTCATCTTTTTCTTCCATTTTTCTCGACTCTCTCATGCTTACACACTGCATCTGCACCCTCTCTTACCTTCCCCATCTTTCTTTCGTACACACGGCCACATCATTCTTCTTGTTACACTTCACTTAATCACACATTACTTTCACCCTCACCAACTCTCATTTGTCACCTTCATTTCCTCACAGACTCACATCACAGCACAATCATCATTCAAACCAATTCCTTTTAATTTAAAACATTCACACCCCTGATTCCCATCAATTATCATCCACATCCACACACCACCCAAACAGTTCCCTCACTTATACACACTTCAATTGTCTTTTATATTTAAATTCAAGTCAAATATACAAAACAATAAGCACCACTCATTGACTCAGAAAACTACTAACCTGACAGTGATCATCTGTAAGAGCCTGATTAGATTGTATAATCTGATGCAAATCAGTATCCATCAATTCATACACAATATACACATCACTAAAGTTTTCCCTATCCGGTGGCCTTATTATATCCTTGATTTTAATCACCTGCATGCAAATAACACCATTGATATTCACCTCAAAACAAAAATTCCAAATAGCAACAATAATCACAAATAAATAAATAAGTAAATAATCGCGCACGTTATCATGATCCATGTGACTGAGAAGTTTAATTTCCCTAAGTGTTCTCTTAGCATCAATTCTATTATCAAAGGCATTTCCGATCTTCTTTATAGCAACACCTTCTTTCGTCTCCGAATTCGTTGCACAACTACACACACAGATAAAAAATTAATTTGTTAACTGAAATTGGGAAAATAAATCGAAATTGAGCTTAAATGGAAAATAGAAAGAATAGGAAAGTTACCAAACGATGCCGTATGCGCCGCGTCCAACGGGTTGAAGAGGAGGAGCGTACTTAGCGTAAACTTCAAAAATGTTGCCTAAGACGTTGTATTGAACGTACTTACCTTCGTGAATGGGAACTCCTTTCCCTTTCAAAATCTCAGATTCGGTGGCATTATTTTCCATTTCTTTCGATTTGTGATGGTTTCCGATAGGGAGTGAAGTTTTAGAAAAGGGGGGAAATGAGGAATTGAGATTTTTGAGAGTGGACTTGGGAGGGTCAGGTCAAGCCTGCTTTTTGCTTTTTTGGCGTTGGGTTCCACTTTGCAAATTGAATTTCAAATTTTATGAGATGAGATGAGTCATGAGGTGAGGTGAGATGAGATGCGAACACGTCTTTGTCAATGGATTGTTGCTATTATTACTGACTAGTCACTAGTAGGATAAGTGCACTTCAAAGGAAATTTTGTGGAAATGCTCTTTCCATATCCCAATTTTATGAGGAAGATTATTCTATGTTTTTTGACGCCCCGATGATTCAAATTTTGAGATCTAAAAATGGGATTCGAACCCAATTACCACATAGACCGTCCATTGGTATATCCCATTTTCTTTCTTTTTTTCCCTCTCTTTTTGGTCGCAATAACAAAATAAATAGATGGAAATCAAAGCTATGGGCCTAAGGGGACAACCCAATTTGGAAGGGAGATACTTCATACAACCCCCCTCCTTACTCAAGAGACACCCCCAACCCCCCAAAATACCCCTACCCAATTTGAATAAAGATCTAGCAAAAATACAAAACGAAACATTCAATCCCTATTTCAATTTTTTGGAACATAACGAAACAAGAACGACAAATGAACGACAACTAAAAAAAGAAACATAACGAAATAATAATGAAACTGGCGATTATTTAGGACGTCCTTGTTGCAAAAGATAAATGATCTCGTCCGGAGTGCGTATTGTTTCGACATACAACTCCAACAGATGGATTCTTCGAACATTGGTATGTGCTTCCATCATGATGCGTACGTCGTCTGATAACTCATATTTACATGAGTTATTTATACCTATTCAAAGTTAAATCATGCAAGTTCTCTGGCAATAGTAGGTTGTTTTTATTAAGTTTCTGTTAGTTATTACTTTTCAGTTAGAAAGGGGCTAAATTACAAATTCTATGCATTTTGGCACCAATTGGCGCCTTTGTGAGCGTTTTGATGCTTCTTGTGTTTGTGCAGTAATCTGAACGTGGCAACGTCTCTCATCACGTCTGAAGAAGGGCAGCAGAGCAAGATAGTAATATCTCATTTTGGCGCGCATGTAATGATGGTCAAAGATCTGGAAATGAAGAAGATCTTCTCTCTCCTCAGCGCTGACGCGGCTGACGCACTGTAGCAGTGCGGTGTCACTTCAGGACAGAGTCAACTCGCAAGCAAGCTTGGAAGGTGGGAAATGACATCAGCAAGCATGTGACCCTCTTTTGACCATGGCTATTCTCTCTCTACAAAAAGGCAAGGGTGCACCATGCGGATTACACACGACTCCATTCATCATCCACCTTCCTCCATTTTTCAGAGAGAGTTTTTCTAAAAGAAGTTCTGGACACAGACTTCTTCATTTTAAATTTTCTCAAGCCCCAATTTCCATCTTCATTCGCAACCATTACTGTAAGGCTCAGACGTTGTAACGTCTTTACAGCGTGCATGAAGGAAGGCCACTTAGGCGTATCATTTGCGTTTAGTCTCCTTTTCTCTATGTACGGTATTTGGATTTTAACTCCTCTTATTTCTGTAAGGATGCTCAGCATGAGCTAAACATTGGTAGTTGGGTTGTTGTTTTGCATGTAATGAACCTTTAGTCTAATGCTATGAAGTAATGATGTTTATGCGTTTTAAATCTTTGCATGCTAATATTTCCAAACTTGTTTTGAACTTGGCCACTTAAAACAAGTAGATTCATAGGTACAGACATGGTCTATGAAAAGAACTCAAAGATTTATGTGAATGAAAAGGTGCACTAAAGACATTTAGGCATTTTTATCTAAGTCTAGACATAGAATGGATAATAGTTCATAGGACATTGCTGTGGGTACTTAAAATACAGGAGTAGGCCTACTTAGAACCTAGACATAGGAATTCTAGTACTTGAAGCTCTGACGTTTTGTGACTGAAAAGCACAGCTCTTTTGCAACAGCGTTCAAACGTTATAACGTCTATACAACATAGCATTTGTACGTGTTAACGTGTAAACGTTATAACGTTTGACTAGAGGAGATTTACTTGCATGCAGCAATCCAACTCATACTCTTCCATATTCACAACCACTTCTCATTTACTTGTTTTATTTACGTTCTTAGTCTTAACACCTACTTTTAGTGCCGATTTATTACCTGTTTCACTTGTGTTTTAAAGACTTGAACTCTGAAAGTTAATCAATCCTCGTGGGAACGATCTCTTACTTTTTATCCACTTTATTACTTGTACGACGTGTATACTTGCACTGATATTGCGATTATAAAACACACGGACGCAACAAGTTTTTGGCGCTGTTGCCGGGGATTGTATTTAACTTTTATTGCTCAACAAGAATTAAAACACTAGGTGAAAGAATTCTGCTGCGTTGTTTGTTGTTTTTGTGAGTGAACAGGTAAACGTTACAGCGTATGCTTAGTTCCAGTTCAAGCTCTAGTTCAACAGAACCAGGGAGTGGATCTGAGCCTGAATTCTATCCAGAACCTGAAAGAACCTTCAGGCGACTAAGGAGACAACAAAGGCTAAGAAGGCAACAACAACAACAGCAATTTCAGCCACCCACCATGTCTGAACATGGTACTGGTGGTAGAAGCTCTAGAGGTGGACGCACTCCAAGAGGAGGAAGGCACTCTGATGCTGGAGGACGTGGTCATGGACCACAAACTCATACAGAAACCTATGTTGATGATGAACACTGGCAGAGACAGCAACTCATCAATGCAGGGCCACAAGACATGGTCAATGACAGAGACAGGCCTATGCGTGATTATGCCGTGCTCAACCCTGCCCATTTACAAACAGGCATTGCAAGACCACCTATTCATACTGGTCACTTTGAATTCAAGCCAATGATGTTCCAAATGCTGCAGACTGCAGGGCAATTTGGAGGTTTTCCTCAACAAGATCCTTATGCACATCTAAGGCAATTTTTGGATGTGTGCAGCAACTTTGTCATCCCTGGAGTCTCAGAAGATGCTTTCCGATTGAAGCTATTTCCATATTCTCTTAAGGATAAGGCCAAGAATTGGTTGAACTCTTTAGAGCCAAATTCAATTCACACTTGGGATGAGCTAGCTGAGAAATTTCTTGGAAAATACTTCCCTCCCAACAAAAATGCCAAGTTAAGAAATGACATCACTTCCTTCAAACAAAGAGAAGGGGAATCGTTATTTGAGGCTTGGGAAAGATGGAAGGAATTACTAAGAATGTGCCCACACCATGGTATACCCGTGGTTATTCAAATGGAGACTTTTTATAATGGTCTAGATCAACCCACCAGACTTATACTTGATGCTTCATCAGGCGGTGTCATATTGAACATGTCTTTCTCTGAGGCATGCAGACTTATTGAAGACATAGCTACTCACAATGCCCATTGGCCTTCTGATAGATTCACTCCCGGAAAGAAGGCTGGTGTCCATGAGATAAGTGAAGTAACTGCCCTTTCTGCCCAGGTTGCTTCTCTGACCAACATGATTAAAAATTTGAGTACCCCAAACGTGGCAACGTCTGAAATACAAATTGCTGCAGCTGTTGAACCAACACCATCTGGGGGAGTAGTGTGTGTCTATTGTGAAGGAGGGCATGTCTACGAGGAGTGTCCACATAACCCCCAGTCTGTAAACTTTGTATCACATAACAAAGGTAACAGTCCCTTCTCCAACTTTTACAATTCAAATTGGAGAAATCACCCAAATTTTAGTTGGAAGAACAACAATTCTTTGAATGCTAGCGATGCTGCTCCTGCAATACCCCCAGGATTTCCCCCTCAACAACAAAAGCAGTATACGCAGAATAACAACAACAGCAATTTGGAAGCCTTGATGAAAACTTTCATAAGTGATTGTAGGGCAACCTTACAGACCCATGAATCTTCAATCAAAACTTTGGAGAACCAGATTGGACAGATAGCCTCAGCTCTTACTCAGAGACAGAATGGATCTCTTCCATCCACAACTGAAACACCATCTTCATCAAAGTCAAATGGTAAAGATGTGGTGAATGCACAGGTAAATGCTATCTCATTAAGAAGTGGCACTGAGTATCCAGAACCATCTATGCCTAAGGAATCTGAGGTGCCAGACAAGGAAAAAGAGAAAAACAAAGGTGGAGAAAAAGAAAAGAATATTCCAGATATTGTGATGTCTAAGCCAGACGTTACAACGTCTAGTTCTGAACCAGGAATCAAGACTGTTCCTAAGCTTGTACCTGAATATCCTCCTCCACCCTACCCTCAAAGACTAAAGAAAGCTCATGAAGACAAGCAATTCAGCAAGTTCATGGAGATGCTAAAACAGCTACACATAAACCTTCCCTTGGTTGAAGCTCTACAACAGATGCCAAACTATGCCAAGTTCCTAAAGGATATCATCACCAAAAGAAGAAGGCTAGGGGAGTTTGAAACTATTGCTTTAACTGAAGAATGTAGCTTAATCATGCAGAATAAACTCCCTAGAAAACTGAAGGATCCTGGCAGTTTTACTATACCATGCTCCATTGGAGATTTTTACCTTGGCAAAGCTTTATGTGACTTGGGGGCAAGTATTAACTTGATGCCCAAGTCCATTTATGAAAAACTTGGTATAGGAACTGCCAGACCTACTTCTTTAAGTCTTACCTTAGCTGATAAAAGTAGAGTTTATCCTGAGGGCATATTAGAAGATGTTTTGATTAAAGTTGACAAATTTGTTTTTCCAGTGGACTTTGTTATTTTAGATTTTGATGCAGATAAGGAAATTCCTATCATCTTGGGGCGATCATTTCTGGCCACTGGAAGGACACTCATTGATGTGCAGAAAGGAGAATTAATCATGAGGGTCAATGACCAAGAAGTCAAGTTCAACGTCCTCAACGCACTCAAGTATCCAGAACCTAACACAGAGGAATGTTCCTTTGTGGTTGCCCTTGACCATGTGATTTAAAAACAATTCAACAAAGATAATGACCACTTGGAAAAGATTCTGGGCAAAGATGAGATTCAAGAGTTGTTATCAGAAGAAGCTGAACCGTTAAACGTTACAACGTCAACCACAGACGTTGTCACGTCTGATTCCCATATACCCAGGGCGTGGACAAAGAAGTATGAATCTTTGGGGCAAGAAGACTCCAATCTCAAGAAGATAGTACCCTCCATTGAAGAACCACCCACTCTGGAATTGAAGGTGCTACCTGACCACCTGAAGTATGCCTTTTTGGGGGAAAATGATTCTTTACCTGTGATCATTTCTTCTAATCTCTCACAAGAGCAGGAAAGTGATCTCATTAGTACCTTGAAAAGACACAAGAAAGCCATTGGTTGGCAAATGGCAGATATCAAGGGTATCAGTCCCACAATCTGTATGCACAGAATTGTCTTAGAAGAGAATGCAAAGAACAGCATTGAAGGACAAAGGCGATTGAACCCGATAATGAAAGAGGTGGTCAATAAGGAAATCATCAAATGGTTAGACGCAGGAATCATCTACCCAATCAGTGACAGCTCATGGGTGAGCCCAGTTCAATGTGTACCAAAGAAGGGTGGAGTTACTGTGGTGACCAATGACAAAAATGAGTTGATTCCAACAAGAACAGTGACTGGATGGAGGATATGTATGGACTACAGGAAGCTAAACAAAGCAACCAAGAAGGACCATTTTCCTCTGCCATTTATTGACCAGATGTTGGATAGACTTGCAGGCAAAGAATTCTATTGTTTCCTTGATGGTTACTCAGGATATAACCAGATAGCTATTGTGCCTGAGGACCAAGAGAAGACCACATTCACTTGTCCTTATGGTACCTTTGCTTTCAGAAGAATGCCATTCGGGTTGTGTAATGCACCTGCAACATTCCAGAGGTGTATGATGGCTCTATTCTCAGATTTTATTGAAAAATCCATGGAAGTTTTCATGGATGACTTTTCAGTTTATGGAGACTCATACAAGGCATGCTTGGAGAACTTAGAAGGAGTTTTAATAAGATGTGAAGAGACCGACCTAGTACTCAACTGGGAGAAATGCCACTTTATGGTTCAAGAGGGAATTGTTTTGGGGCATAAAATTTCAAAGAAAGGGTTGGAGGTGGATAAAGCAAAAATTGATGTTATTGACAAATTACCTCCACCTACCACTGTCAAAGGTATTAGAAGTTTCTTAGGGCATGCTGGTTTTTACAGAAGGTTTATCAAGGATTTCTCAAAAATTTCCAAACCTTTGTGTCTGCTGCTGCAACGTGATAACGTCTTCAACTTTGATGAGCATTGTCATGAAGCCTTCCAGAAATTGAAGAATGCCCTAGTAACAGCTCCTGTGATAGTCACTCCTGACTGGTCCAAACCATTCGAATTAATGTGTGATGCGAGTGACTACGCTGTAGGGGCTGTATTGGGTCAAAGGTATGGCAAAATTTTTCACTCTATCTATTATGCTAGTAAAACTTTAGATGATGCCCAACTAAATTATACTGTAACTGAGAAAGAGTTACTGGCTGTTGTATTTGCTTTTGACAAATTTCGATCATACTTGGTGGGTGCAAAAGTTATTGTTTTTACTGATCACTCAGCCATCAAGTATTTGATTTCTAAAAAAGATGCAAAGCCACGACTCATCAGATGGGTTCTCCTCCTCCAAGAATTTGACTTGGAAATTCATGATAAAAAGGGGGTGGAGAACCAAGTTGCTGATCATCTTTCTAGGCTTGAGAATGTTGATGCAGGTACAGGCACAGAAGAGATAAAAGAAAATTTCCCTGATGAAAAACTGCTGACAGTAGCCACAGTAGCTGAAGACGTTACCACGTCTATGGCAATTTCGTCCAACGTTATAACGTCTGATGCTACTGCACCCTGGTATGCTGATATAGTCAACTTCCTAGTTAGCAAGATTGTTCCTGTGGATTTCAACCATCAGCAAAGAAAAAAGTTCTTCCACACAGTGAAGCACTATTTTTGGGATGAGCCCTATCTGTATAAGATGTGTCAAGATCAGTTGCTTAGGAGATGTCTTGCTAAAAAAGAACAACTTCATGTGTTACAACAATGTCATGCATCACCTTATGGAGGACATTTTGGAGGAACCAGAACTGCAGCAAAGGTGCTACAGTCAGGATACTATTGGCCAACACTCTTCAAAGATGCTCATGAATTAGTGAAAAGCTGTGATAAATGCTAAAGAACTGGAAACATCTCCAACAAGCAAGAAATGCCATTGACAAATATCCTTGAAGTAGAGCTGTTTGATGTGTGGGGAATGGACTTCATGGGGCCATTTCCTATGTCTCATGGAAACTTATACATTTTGGTAGCTGTGGATTATGTGTCAAAATGGGTGGAAGCCATTGCATTGCCCAATAATGAAGCCAAATCAGTCAGCAAATTTCTTAAGCAAAACATCTTCACAAGATTTGGTACTCCAAGAGCTATAATCAGTGATGAAGGCTCTCACTTCTGTAACAAGCTGATTGAGAACCTATTGGCTAAGTACGGAGTGAAACACAAGATTGCTACAGCTTATCACCCACAGACAAGTGGTCAAGCAGAAATTTCCAACAGAGAAATTAAAAGGATACTTGAGAAGATGGTTGGTCCAAACAGGAAGGATTGGTCCCTGCACCTTGATGATGCATTGTGGGCGTACAGGACAGCATTTAAGACACCACTGGGCATGTCACCATACAAGCTAGTCTTCGGAAAAGCTTGTCATCTGCCCATTGAACTCCAACACAAAGCTCACTGGGCACTGAAGCAACTGAACTTAGATCATTCAAAGGCTGGAGAAGCAAGGATCCTTCAACTAAATGAGCTAGATGAATTCAGGCACACTGCCTATGAGAATTCAGCAATGTATAAGGAGAAAACCAAGAAGTGGCACGATCAGAAAATTCAAAGAAGGGAGCTAGTAGAGGGACAATCAGTTTTGCTGTTTAATTCAAGGTTAAAGTTGTTCCCTGGGAAACTAAAATCAAGATGGTCAGGACCTTTCAAGCTGGTAAAAGTCTATCCTCATGGTGCTGTGGACCTGTTTGATGAGAAAACTAATTCCATTTTCAAAGTCAATGGCCAAAGAGTGAAGCATTACTATGGAGAACATGTGGTTAGGGACAAGACCACAGTGGCTCTCAACAACCCCTGAATTCAAAAAGGGAATAGTCTGGCTGAAGACTCTTAAAGCAAGCGCTCTTGGGAGGCAACCCAATGGTTTTAACTAACCAGCAATTTTTGTCTTTAAATTTTTTGTTTTGTGCAGGAATGGGAGCTGAAGTATTGTAAACGTTATAACGTCTCTGCGTGTCTAGGATGTTGTCACGTTTGCTGCCTGGGTAAAGTTTTAAATGAAAAAGAAAAGAAAATGAGTCAAGCAGTTTTCAAATGAAAAAATTTTTTAAAATGAAAATGATTTTTTTAAGACGTGACTGCCAAAGCGATCATGACGTCACTTCCAACGGTTACCCCTTTTTCCCAAACCCACGCCACCACCTACTTCTCAACTTCCCATAAAACCTCCCCAATAAACACTCACCAGTTACAATCACCAAAACCACCTTCAGACACTTTCAGAAACCGCAATCTTATCCCTTCCCCCAAATCTCAAATCTCAAATCCCCCACTCTCCAGAAAACTCATTCAATCACCATGACTAAAACCAAGCAAGCTGCAGTAAAATCATCTGGTAAAGGAAAGAATGTCAACCCAAGTTCTTCCTCTGTTCCAAATCCAGAAATCCCCATTCCTTCAAAGAAGAAAGCCTTGCTGCCAGAAAGGGGCTTCAGCTTAGAAAACCCAAATCCTGACTTTCTCGCAACAGTGGCAGCATTGGGATGGCAGAAATTTGTAGTTCACAGAAAGGAGTACATTGCAACTCTGGGGCATGACTTTTACAAAGGAATCGTTGAAAGAACCGATGGAGAGCTTTCAAGCACCTCCATCGTTCGAGGTGAAGAAGTCAAATTTGGTGTAAGAGTCATAAATGACTACTTTGGGCTAGGTTACTATGGCAAGGCAGTCAAGGTGAAGCAAAAGACTTACGGAGTAGCAGAGATGACTGAAATCAAAGAAAGGATATGTGTTGAAGGAGCTGTTTGGGAGCGAAGAGGCGACCATGGAAATGAATTCAAAATTTTGAAGAGATACCTGTGTGATGAGGCCAGTGCTTGGTTTCGTTTCATTAGGCATTGCTTGATACCCACTTCTCACACTCTCTGGGTTGATAAAGAGAGGCTGATTGCTATTGATGCCATTATGTCTAGAGATAAGATTGAAGTGGGTAAGCTCATCAACAGGGAGATTAACAAATGGCAGAAGAGAAAGGAAGCTCCAGTGATAAGACTGATATTGAGGCTGACTCTCCACCAACCCAAACACTCAAAGAACCAGCCCAACCCACACCTCCATCACCAAAAGCCAAACAACCCCATCCCTTAGCTAAAGAACAACCCACCCATGACCAAAACATCCCCAAAACACCACAATCTGAACCTGAAGATCAACCCATTTCAAAACCAATCCACACTCAACCTGAACCAACTAAAGAGCCATCACAACCATCCATTTCAGAAGCAACCAGTGCAGATGTAACTACGTCTGAACCAACTGCTGTTGAAACTAACCCAGACCCACAACTCATTCCCCCACCCAAAAGACAAAGATTCAAGACTGTGCCCACCCAGAGTCCATTTGGGAAGAAGAAAAGGCGTGAATTAGCCGCTGCAAGTGAAGAAGCAAGGCACGGTGAAGAAGAAGAGCAACTAGTTGATGCTCCTGCAACCAAAAGGCAAAAGTTGCAGGTAAGAAAGAAATCTGAAGCTGCTAAAGACAAGCCAGCAACAGCCACCAGTGCAGCATTTGTTGCTGCAAGTGGTTCAGAGAATGCCCCTGCTGTTGCTGCTGATGAGAAAGCTGCAGACGTTACAACGTCTCAAGAGCCAGAGGTTGAAAAAGCCCAGGGGGAACCCAAAGAGCAGCAGCAGATTCATCCTGCAGAGCTGGAAAAGCAGAAAGCATGGGAGGAAGCAAAGAAAAGAGTTGCTGAGAGCAGTGCAAAGATGCCAAAAGAAACTGAAATCTCAGTTGATGCTGGTGATGGTGAAGGAGAGAAGAAGAAGAAGAAGGAAAAGAAAAAGAAGACTGTGCAAGCAAGCATCCCAGCCAGACAAAGTGGAAGGCTCAGGTCTGGTGCTCTGAACAAGTAAGTTAACCCTCTTTTTAGCAGTAGTATAGTTATAGTTTGCAATTTCAGTTCAAATAAATAGCTGTCCAGATATTACAACGTCTAGAGAGTTAGTAGTCAGTAGTTGTTTTGTTTCTGTTGTGTTTGAGTGTTCCTCTCCAATTTTTGAAGATCAGTGAGCAGTGAGGACACTGCTCATCTTTGTGTCTGGGGGGGAGGATCATTTTTATATTTTGTGTTTGCATAAAAAAAAAACAAATAATAATAATAATCAGTTTACTTTCCTACTCTATTAATCATCAAAAATGTTTCTCTTTGGGCTAAATCTAGTAATAACTATGTGTGACTTTGTGTGAGTAGCTGATGCATGCTTAGATGAATAGAATTGATTACTGCTTCCACACAAACTCTGTTTTGAGGAAAACCTAGTTAGCTAGGGACTATTTGATGCTAAAGCTAGTTTTGGTTGACTTTGGTGATTGTAAAACATGATTAAAAACTTAGAGTAGCAGTAGAAACGAAGTTTGGGGGTATATCAGGTTGTACTAAGGCTGGGTGCAAAGACTGTAGGATGATTAGTGCTTGTGTAGTGTGAGTGCAACGTTGTAACGTCTACCCGTAACGTTATAACGTATGCCGTGTGTGTTTTCGTGTTGTGTTATGTGTTATCAGACGTTGTAGCGTCTCTCCTATAAACGTTATAACGTCTACTCCAAAAAGATCAAAAAGTGTGTGTTGTTTCAAATAAGTGGAAAAATCCACATGTCCTCTGTTGGCTGCAATTTCCCGAAACAAATACTGGGTACCCCAAATATCTCAATCCCAAATTTCCAAGGGATCAAAAAGGAGAAAATCACAAAAACTCCAAACCAAAAGTGAAGTAAATCAAAAGAAAAGTTGCTCAGTAATGAGGGGTTGCAGCCGTGTGTATCTTGCGTTGTGTGAGTCAGAAAAGTAGTTTGCACGAATCTAGTCCTAGCACCCAAATTAAGACCCTTTGTCGTGCTTAAAATAACCCTCATGTCTTATGTGGAAATGTTAGCCTGCTCTATGTTTTGAAAGATGTTATACTCTCACCATATGGAAACCACTCTTTCATAGGCTAAGGTAGCTTCTGAACCTAGCTAGGAATAGAATTGATACAGAGATCACACACTCACTTTGGGCAGTAATGAATCTGTGCATTGGTGCATGAGTGTGTAGTGAAAGTCTGATGGAATTAGCCCATTGAGGAAAGTTTTTGATCAAAAATAGATGAGCAGGGTGTAAACTGTTGGTGTATTTAATTTCTTGCATCTTTTCGCATGTTGTATTTCAATTGCTTGAGGACAAGCAATGGTTTAAGTTTGGGGGTGTGATAACTCATATTTACATGAGTTATTTATACCTATTCAAAGTTAAATCATGCAAGTTCTCTGGCAATAGTAGGTTGTTTTTATTAAGTTTCTGTTAGTTTATTACTTTTCAGTTAGAAAGGGGCTAAATTACAAATTCTATGCATTTTGGCACCAATTGGCGCCTTTGTGAGCGTTTTGATGCTTCTTGTGTTTG
Organism: Astragalus membranaceus; assembly: GCA_039519185.1. Taxonomy (NCBI): domain Eukaryota; kingdom Viridiplantae; phylum Streptophyta; class Magnoliopsida; order Fabales; family Fabaceae; genus Astragalus; species Astragalus membranaceus. The sequence goes on from CM076850.1 coordinate 115,225,966, forward strand.
TGCAGTAATCTGAACGTGGCAACGTCTCTCATCACGTCTGAAGAAGGGCAGCAGAGCAAGATAGTAATATCTCATTTTGGCGCGCATGTAATGATGGTCAAAGATCTGGAAATGAATAAGATCTTCTCTCTCCTCAGCGCTGACGCGGCTGACGCACTGTAGCAGTGCGGTGTCACTTCAGGACAGAGTCAACTCGCAAGCAAGCTTGGAAGGTGGGAAATGACATCAGCAAGCATGTGACCCTCTTTTGACCATGGCTATTCTCTCTCTACAAAAAGGCAAGGGTGCACCATGCGGATTACACACGACTCCATTCATCATCCACCTTCCTCCATTTTTCAGAGAGAGTTTTTCTAAAAGAAGTTCTGGACACAGACTTCTTCATTTTAAATTTTCTCAAGCCCCAATTTCCATCTTCATTCGCAACCATTACTGTAAGGCTCAGACGTTGTAACGTCTTTACAGCGTGCATGAAGGAAGGCCACTTAGGCGTATCATTTGCGTTTAGTCTCCTTTTCTCTATGTACGGTATTTGGATTTTAACTCCTCTTATTTCTGTAAGGATGCTCAGCATGAGCTAAACATTGGTAGTTGGGTTGTTGTTTTGCATGTAATGAACCTTTAGTCTAATGCTATGAAGTAATGATGTTTATGCGTTTTAAATCTTTGCATGCTAATATTTCCAAACTTGTTTTGAACTTGGCCACTTAAAACAAGTAGATTCATAGGTACAGACATGGTCTATGAAAAGAACTCAAAGATTTATGTGAATGAAAAGGTGCACTAAAGACATTTAGGCATTTTTATCTAAGTCTAGACATAGAATGGATAATAGTTCATAGGACATTGCTGTGGGTACTTAAAATACAGGAGTAGGCCTACTTAGAACCTAGACATAGGAATTCTAGTACTTGAAGCTCTGACGTTTTGTGACTGAAAAGCACAGCTCTTTTGCAACAGCGTTCAAACGTTATAACGTCTATACAACATAGCATTTGTACGTGTTAACGTGTAAACGTTATAACGTTTGACTAGAGGAGATTTACTTGCATGCAGCAATCCAACTCATACTCTTCCATATTCACAACCACTTCTCATTTACTTGTTTTATTTACGTTCTTAGTCTTAACACCTACTTTTAGTGCCGATTTATTACCTGTTTCACTTGTGTTTTAAAGACTTGAACTCTGAAAGTTAATCAATCCTCGTGGGAACGATCTCTTACTTTTTATCCACTTTATTACTTGTACGACGTGTATACTTGCACTGATATTGCGATTATAAAACACACGGACGCAACATCGTCGTCGATCCGAATCTCCATACCTGAATAACGAATAGGTCTGTCGTTATCGCGACTGGGCTTGCAAAAACGTAAACGACTTACTTCTTTACGCTACACTCCCTCTCGACAAACCTTTTTCTCTGCCTTTTCCTTCAACTGGGTGAATGTTATATCATTGTTCAACCTACAGAAGATAGGATTGCGACATTCAAATTCCACACCATCTTCACTGTTGCTGACAGTTCCACGGTGATGAAGGACGGTTAGGAATTTGTCACTTGAGTACTGGGTTGGGCACAACTCCCATTCCATTTCAGCGGGTGGGGTTAGGGTGTTTGTGAAGAAGCGGAAATATGGGTAGAGTGTTTGTGTGAAACTTAGTGAAATTTGAGAATCTACTTATAATAGGTGTGGTCGAACGCGAGCCATTGATTTGAATGATCAGAACCGTTCAAAATTCATCCGTTGGGGCACAATTTCCAAAGGAAATATCAGCCACTCGTTTTTCTTACACGTTTGACTACTTTTTTGACTGATTTTAAGTCGTTGATGATAATGGACGGTGGAATCAGAGCCGTTGAACGACATAAAATAGCTGTCATATGTTACAGTGGTTCGGAACTTAAGTGTCGAACCAGTTCGGTTCGTAAGGTCTGAACCTGGTAAAAACAATTTTAGGGGGGGGTGTCTCTGAAGATACATTACTCGGCTATTAACATCCGAACCGGTTCAGTTCTAAAGGTTCGAACCATTGTAATCTCCGAGAAAAAAAATGGGAGGCGCGGGTTTCATTAAGGGGTTGTACGAAGTATGGCCCATTTGGAATGGTTTGTTTCTGCGAGTTAGTACTTTCATGGGAATTGTTATGGGCACCCCTCCTTTTTCTGTTTTCCACTCCTCTCTCTTTTAGGGTTGTTCATGGTTCGGTTCGCAAGAAGAACCTAACCAAACTAAACCAAACTGGTGAAACGGTTCACCCGAACTAAACCGAACTGTGTTTACAGTTCGCAGGAACCGAACTGAACTATTTTATTGGTTCGGTTAACCGGTTCAAGTTTTGAACCGAACTGTTAAAAGTACAAATTGTAAATCAGAACTGTTAACCGTTTTGTTCCAACCATTAAGCTCGAACTATTAACCGAATTGCTTACCCAACCTGCCAACCGTTTTTTTGTTTAAAAAAATGTAATGCAGCTAAAATACTTCAATATATAAATATAATAACCATAAGCAATCAGGTCGAATATCTCTGGAAGCTTCCGATCCATTTCAGTGTTTGTA
>CM076850.1:115229031-115335725 GCA_039519185.1 Astragalus membranaceus
GCTGCTAATTCATTAAACGCTTGATTAATTTACTTTAATATGTTTGGTATATGACTTTTGTACTATCATTGTTGTTGTTGCACGATTGTACGCATTCGAGTCGAACATTGTCCTTGCTGGAATTGATTCACGCTTGAGAACTCGTAATCTGTCTCTGTAGAGAATTGCCTTGGAAGACGCTTCGATATCAGGTAAGGGTGGGTTTTAACATTTATAATGGGTTATGATGGCGGCTTATGGGTAGTTAGGGGACCCTCTTTTCATTCTTAATAACCTAAAGGATTTGTATCATAGGAGTTTGGTTTCAGGAACGATTTATTGGTTGAATTGTTGTGTTGATAATTGAATTGATGTATTGTTGATTGAATTGAGATGTTGTTGTTATTAATTGAATTGATGTATTGTTGATTGAATTGAGATGTTGTTGTTATTGATTGAATTGATGTATGGTGATTGAATTGGGATATTGTTGTTACGTTAAATCCTCTCGTTGAATTTAAATTGCGGATTTCCATGTTAATGGGTGTTTGATGAATTGTAGGAATATATTGGAGTTAAGGTTAGGGGATTTAAGGTGTATAACAAGGTGTTGTTGTGTAACATGTGGGTGTGCTTGTGTGTGCTTGGCAAGGGCGCCAAAAAGTGGCTGCCCATGCGTGAGTATTGGTGTGGTGTGGGTGCTAGTGTTCGGTAGGTGTGGCTGTTGGGGCGCCTAATGGCTGCCCCAAGGCGCCTAGTGGCGCCGGTGTTGTTGTGGTGTTGTGCACAAGGGCGCCAAGGTGGCTGCCCAAGTGCGTGGTGCGTGTGCGTCTTCGGAACATGGCTCGGTGTAGGGCGCCAAGATGGCCGCCCCAAGTTGACTGTATGTTGTTTGCTGTTCGAATTTGTTTATTAATGTTGCTGTTTGGTTTTAAAATGTTGCTGTTTTTTTTTTTAAATAAATGATGCTGTTTTTCACAAGATTAAATGTGCTGTTTTCTTGTATTCTAAAGGTGCTGTCTCTTATTTTTTTTAAAGGTGCTGTTCTTTTTGTATTTTAAGGGTGCTGTTTTTCTTATTATTAAAGGTGCTGTTTTTGTATTTTTCAAGGCGCTGTTTTCCTTATTTTAAAGGTGCTGATACCGTACTTTTAAAGGTGCTGTCACTGTTTCTTTTTTTTTGTTAGGCGCTGTCACTGTATTTTTTATGGCGCTGTCACTGTGAATTTAAGTGTGCTGTTTTCTCAATTAAAGTGTGTTGTTTCTCAAGTTTAAGCGTGTTGTTCTCTTAAATTTAAGTGTGCCGTTTAATTAAATTTAAGTGTGCTGTTCTTCTCAAATTTAAAGGTGTTGCTTCTTAAGTGTGAAATGTGGCAGCTATGATGCTGTGAACAGGTGAGAATTACGAGGTAGCTGTGACGCTACAACCCGTGGTATTTTTATGAAATGAATTATAACGAGACATGATGATATAGTGTTTATTAATTAAACGCTTGGAGTTTGTGTAAGTGGTGCATGAGTCATGAGTCGCATTGTCATATGCATTTTCTTGGTGGTATAGGCTTCGGCCTCTTTGAGACTATTTTTGGGTGGTATAGGCTTCGGCCTCTTGTCCGTTGTGGCTTATTTTACGAGATCGGTACCGCACGTATATGCCCAGAGGGGTTGCATTGTTGCATAGTCCATATATACATATGTAACGTGTTTTGGTGTCTTACTCTGATGGAAATTGTGCCGTGTGTGGATGTTGATATACATGTGTATATGTATGCATATGACTATATATTGTGGAAGTTGTTGTATGTTACTACATAAATAAATAAGTTGTTGTATGTTATTATATGTATAATGTTTATATATATAGATGCTGTTAAGATTGGCACGAGATTAAAGATACATATATATATATATATATATATATATATATATATATATATATATATATATATATATATATATATATATATAAAATATATAAATATACTGTTGGAGCTATGATGTGTTGATTTGCTGTGTTACCGTAATTTACCCGCTGCTTATATACTGCTATCATTTACTTATTATTTCTGTTAAGCTCACCCCTTCTGCTTGGAATGTTGCTCTTATGTGGCAACGCTGCAGGTGACCGTTAGCACTCGTGGAGGATTGCTATGTGTATTTTCCTTCTCGTTGGGTCTGTGTCAGCTCTGATGCGTAGCACCGGGGAGGGTTTTAGTTACCGCTAGCTTTCGAACTATTACTGTTCCTTTTTGGAGTTTTGGCTTAATGTTTAATTATTTTTGGAGAGGTTAAATGAGTCTATGATTCCGCTACTTAGAGATTAATTATTTATATGTTTGAGGATTTATTTTAAATCAATTGGAGTTTTTATGTGGTGAAAAATGTAGCGCCCTCGCGGTCACTCTGATAATTGCGTGTTTAATTATATTTAGTAAAAGGGGGTGTTACAGATTCAATTTGGCTTTTCGAATGTCTAAGATAGGTTTTACTCAGGTATTCTAGACACTTCAACTTTTCTTTTTCTTTCCTTATATTGATATCAGTAGTGAGTACTCATTTCAAGACGAGGCTGCTTTGACTCTTAAATACATGGAAAAGTGTAAAGATGGTGGTTTTGAGGACCTAGGGTGTTAAGTCTACACTGAATGCTGACATAATTAGGTTTTACACCTTTATATAAACGCATCTTCAGAGAACCCACTAACTAGTAGCCAAGTCCACTCATAGTTGTCTTCTTTGCTGTGTCTTCATTCCTTTCTCAAATCCTCAATTCACTTCACCTTTTGCTTCTTCTCAGAAACCAAAAAAAAATGGGTAGCCTTGAAGCTGAAAGAACAACAGTAGGATGGGCTGCAAGAGATCCTTCAGGAGTTCTTTCTCCTTACACTTACACTCTCATGTTCATGTCATTTTTAATTAATTAAATTTTTTTCATCATGTTCTCAACGTTTTTTTTGCTGGTTCTGACTTTGTTGCTTGCCTAAAAACATGCAGAAATACAGGACCAGATGATGTTTACATTAAAGTTCATTATTGTGGAGTCTGCCATTCTGATCTTCATCATCAAAAATGATCTTGGCATGTCCAATTATCCTATGGTCCCCGGGTACACACTAGTTAATTTTTTTGTTCAATTTAAGGTTTTCTTCTAACTGTCATGTTTTTTGTTTTGACTAATGTTTATATCACTTTGATTCTCATATGTTTCCTTAGTTAGTCAATTTGATTCTCATATGTTTCCTTAGTTAGTCAATTTGATTCTCATATGTTTATATCACGTTGAATGTATTTTTCGCTAATCACTTTGATTCTCATATGTTTCCTTAGTTAGTCAATTTAATCCCAGAAATTACAAACATTCGGGGACTATAGTGATAATGTCACGCACTTTGATTCTCATATGATTATTAATAAATTAGCTATTCATGATAATCTACCACTTGTTGTATGAATATTACAGTTGCATTCAGTAATTTATTTGATGACAAATATGCAATTTGAATCGGTTGTTTGCAACAATCGATTCAGAATGTCTCATTTTGAATCGGTTGTTTGAAACAATCGATTCTGAATGTCATATTTTGAATCGGTTGTTTGCAACAACCGATTCTGAATGTCACATTTTGAATCGGTTGTTACAAACAACCGATTCTGAATGTCACTTTTGAATCGGTTATTTAACCGATTCAAAATGTCCCCACATTTAGAATCGGGAGTATTCGAATCGGCCAATAACCGATTCCAAAAGTGCCAAATAACCGATTCAAAAAGCTTTTTTTGCACTGGTGTACTCATCAAAACAACTATGTCTTAACTCACTTATAATCATAACTAGATCATAACTAAAATATTTTACTTAAATTCTACTTTAATATTTGTGTGTTTCAAAATGCAAGAGACATTTTGTTCGTAAAGAAAGAAAAAAAAAACCCTTTGATAGACATACTTTCCTTTTCACAAATTTTAGGTGCATTGAGATATATCATAAGCTAGAGTAAAAATTTGAATCATTAATTGTCTATATATATATATATATATATATATATATATATATATATATATAAAGACATTCTCATTTTAGCTCAAAACAATGTAATCTTGGGTCTTTATTCTAATCATCTACTTAATCAAGGTTTTTACAAAATAAATATTATCTTAAATCATACCTAAATCTAGAAGGCTGTCAACGAAAAATATTTGTTTAAGAGTTTGATTTCTAGTTTGTTTAGTTTCACCGTAAATGTGTCTTTGAAAGGATTTAAAGAGAGAGAAATTAATAGTACTAACTAAAAAAAGTAAAGCAACAAGCAGGTCTTTATATCCACATTTCTTTAGGAGGGGGTTGTCTATGCCTAGTATTATATATGATAGAAAGCAAGAAGGAAAAGTTTTTTTTTTACAACGGAAAAACTAGATCATTTCATTAATTAGTAAAGAGGAAATACAGGTCGGACTACAATCATGAACTTGGGAGCTAGCGAAATCCTTTGATGCCCGTGCTAGAGTATGGGCAACAAAGTTAGCTTGCCGCTGGATGAAACTAATCGCATAGTTTGGTGTCAATAGTAATAAGGACTTACAATAATTCAAAATTGAGCCAAATTCGGTAACAGAATTACACACTCCGCTAATACCATCGACTACTGCTTTGCAATCAAGCTCGATGGTGACTCTTTGGATGTTTAATTCCTAAAGCCATTTGACTGCTAGTAGTAATCCCAATGCCTCTGCTTCTTGTGGTGGGGGAGTACCATGAAACCACATTGACTTTGCCTTCACAAAGGACCCATTGCTATCTCTAATGCACATGCCAAGGCCAAATCTATTTTCCTCAAATAGCGCTGCGTCGACGTTACACTTGACAGAGCCAGGAGCGGGGTGCTCCCACACTGCAGTAACACCCTTAGGCTGCCTGTCACGCTGCGCACACTGCTGCCCAGTAGCAATAGCAGGGCGGCTAGCTTGCTGCCATAGATGCAGCAACTCCATAGCGTGGGTGTAGGATAAACGGACGGGCTTGATCACATTCTCCCAGACTTTCTCATTACGCCGTTTCCATATGCACCAAATAACCATAGCAACAACCTTCCGACTAGTCTCAGGTAGTGACGCAATAATAGTGAAAATTAGCTGGGAAAATTCGGTCATACCTGTAGAAAGAAGTTGTTGGATTGAATTCCAAAGCCCGGATTGATGCCAAACCTCAATAGCACTAGGCCACGCAAAAAAAACAATGCATATCACTCTCTTCCTCATGCTCGCACAATGGGCACTCCGCGGGGTAATTGACATAACGCCGGCGAAGATTGACACGGCTAGGAAGAACCCCTCTCGCACACCTCCATAGATGTATCTTGACCTTATGGGGAACTTTTAATTTCCATATTAGATTCCAATCGCCGGGACGACGTGAAGCCGAATTATCAACCATTTCATTCATCCGAACATAATATGCCGACTTAACCGAGTAGAGACCATCTTTGCTGTTATCCCACACCAAGGTGTCCCTGTCATCCCTACCATAAAGAACCATCTTCTGGATGCGATTTTTATCCTCCTCATTGAAGAGTTGATCCAACAATGAGAGATTCCAAACCCCGTTACTAGCATCAAATAAAGATGAAACTGTCATATCTTCCGTACCCGTAACCACATTAGAAGACACATAGGAACTATTACCTCCTTTCACCCATGGACTACGCCATATGTTGATACTTGAGCCATCGCCAATCTTCCAACGAGCACCAAATTTGACAAGAGTCTGTGAAGCGTGGATGCTACGCCAAACATAGCTGGGATTATGGCCCAAGCAGACCCCCAAGAAGTCCCCCGTAGGGAAATGTTTAGCTTTGAAGACGCAGGTAACTATAGCATCATTGTTGGTACACAAACCCCAACCTTGCTTCCCTAACATAGCCAGATTGAAGCTCTTGAATTGCCGAAAACCCATACCACCATACTCCTTTCGCATAACCAAACGGTCCCAACTTAACCAATTTATTCCTCTCCTTGCCCCTCTATTGGAACCCCACCAGAAAGAGTTGATCATTCTTTCCAACTCCTCACCTAAAAAAGTGGGGATTAAAAAGGTACTCATACAATAAGCCGGAATGGCCTGAGCAACTGATTTAACTAGTACCTCTCGACCCGCCTTGGAAAGATGCCTGCCGGACCATTGTCGCACTTTGTTCCAAACCCGGTCTCGCAAGTAGCCAAACAATTGTTTCTTGCTTCGACCCACCATAGAAGGGATGCCCAGATACTTGCCAGTCCCAAGACACTCTGTCACGCCTAAGACTGCCACCACCTACGTTCTGATCACGTCCTGAGCGTTCCTGCTAAAGAAAATTTCTGACTTTTGAAGATTAACCGCTTGCCCGGAAGCTCTCTCGTATGTTGTCAGAATAGTCTTTAGTTTTGTTGCCTCAGCTACACCGGCCCTGCAAAATAAGAAACAGTCATCTGCAAAAAGTAAGTGTGTGAGGATAGGAGCTCCTCGACACACCTTAACACCATGTATCTCGCCTCTCGCCTCATATTTTTTAAGGAGAGCTGTTAATCCCTCTGCACACAATATAAAAAGGTAGGGCGACAGTGGGTCACCCTGCCTAAGACCTCTCCCAGGTGAGACTGAGCCAGCTCTCTCCCCATTCATAAGCACTGAATAGTGTACCGTTTCAACACACATAGCCATCCATGATACCCATTTGTCACTGAAACCCGACTTCACTAGCACACTACGCAAGTATCCCCAATCTACTCTGTCATAAGCTTTGCTAATATCAATCTTGAGTGCCACCTCCCCAACCTTACCCCGCACCTTGCATTTTAAATGATGAATAGTCTCTATAGCAACCATAACATTATCAAGGATAGAACGATTAGAAACAAAAGTCGATTGCTCCAAAGACACACACTTGTAAAGCACAACTTTCAATCTATTAGCCAAAAATTTTGATATAGTTTTGTAGAGGACATTACAAAGGGAAATTGGCCTTAGATCACGCATGGTACTAGGATTGTCTACCTTGGGAATTAAAACTCTATTAGCATCATTGAGCAAAGGTGGAAATTCGCCTCTTTCCAGCCAATCAACACCTGAATGAACAATTCCGGGCCACATAAATTCCAAAAACGTTTATAGAATGCCGGATTCAAACCATCGGGTCCCGGAGCTTTATCCGAGTACATCTGAAACAATGCCTGCTTGAACTCCTCAATAGTAAAAGGTGAAGTCAACTGCACATTATCATCTGCTGTAACAACCGTGCGCATACAATCCACAACCGGGGCGTACTCACCTGGCGTTCCCGCAAATAACGTATTGAAGTAGTCATGCGCTACCTCACCCAAGGCAGCCTGCGAATCAGCCACAGACCCATCATCTCTTGTCAACGTTGCTATAGCATTACGTCTACGACGCACGCTTGCTGGAAAAACTTGGAGTTGGTATCTCCATCTTTCAACCAATTTAAAAGGAAAGTATTTGGAAAAAGTAAAAAACTGGAAAAGAAATAATAGAAAGAATAGAGAGATAGAGAGACGTTAGAACCTGAAAAGTCTTCAGAAAGTTGAAAGTTGTTTGTGATTTAAAGTGAAGAGGCGAGCTTCTATATATACCGGTTTTAATAGGTCATTCGGTAAAATGAACGTATACGTACTGGTAATAAAATCTTCTCTTCACACACTTGGTTGTTAAAAAGTGGTCCACACATTTTTCCTTCCTCTTTTACTAGTTACTTATTTGCTATACTAGTAATAATAAAATACATATCTTCAGTAAAATAAAATTCTGCAGATACAATTTCGATCTTTATATTTTATAGAACTTAACGAACTAAATTTCAAAATTTTCCGATAAGTTTGGACTTTTTAGTGCAGTACAAATTTGCATTGACAGATACTTTTTAGCTATAATTTTATAGAGTTTTAAGCTCAATTTTTTTTTTGATAACTTTCTATAATATTTCTCTATAGCCCTACAAAATTATTTTTCTTAAAAACATTCTCAAGATACGAAACTAATTATTACTCTATATAAGGTAAATACACAATTATAATACACCTAAAGAAGGTAAAATTCAGGGTGTTACAGGCTCCACCATGGCAATGGAACAACCAAAACACCTTCATCAAGATAGCTCATTGTTTTTATCCCTAAGTTCACAGGGGCTGATAAAATTGAGGATTATAGACCTATTGCTTTGGCTAATTTTTAGTTTAAGATTATTATTAAAGTGCTTGTTGACAGGCTTGCAGTGATACCTCCCAAAATCATTTCTGAGCAGCAGCGGGGCTTTGTCGGGGGTAGGAAGATCTCTGAATGTATTTGTATTGCTTCTGAAATCGTTAATATGTTAGACTACAAAGTCATTAGTGGCAACATTGCTTTAAAGTTTGATATTCGGAAGGCGTTTGATACCATTGATTGGGATTTTTTGCTCTAGGTTCTTACGGCTTTTGGATTTCATCCCACTATTTGTAAGTGGATTACGGAGATTCTTCATTCGGCTAAATTATCTATATCTGTTAATGGCCACGCAACAGGTTTTTTCCCTTGTAAAAGAGGAGTTAGACAGGGGGATCCTCTCTCTCCTCTTCTTTTTTGTCTGGCCGAAGATGTTTTAAGCATAGGTATTTCATAGTTAGTATGTTCGGGAGGGATGCAATTAATGTCTGGTCCTCGTGCTTGCACCACTCCCTCGTATGTTTTGTATGCAGATGACACCATGGTGTTTTGTCGAGGTACAGAACGCAATCTAGCAGCTTTGCTCTCTTTTTGGAGAATATGGCAGTGCATCAGGTCAACATCTCAGTTTGAGTAAGTGTAAGTTTTTCACGGGGTCTATGTCACCTGCTAGAAAGCTCAGTCTCAGGCGATTCTTGGGTTTTTCCTATGGCAGTCTACCTTTTAATTATCTTGGAGTTCCCATTTTCCAAGATAAGCCCAAAACTGTTTACTTGCAACCCTTAGCGGATCGTATCACAAGTAAGTTAGCTGCTTGGAAGAGCTCTTTCCTCTCAATCATGGGGAGAATACAGTTAGTGAAACCCATCATTCATGGTATGTTAATTTTCATCTTTCATATTTACATGTGCCCCGTTGCTCTCCTAAAGGCTCTGGATTGTTGTATTAGAAATTTTATTTGGTCTGGCCGCATTGATCAAAGAAAGGTGGTTACTGTTGCTTGGAGTAAGGTCTGCTCTCCGTTGTCAGTTGGTGGTCTTGACATTAGATCCCTAAGGTCTTTAAATGAGGCCACTATGCTAAAGCTTAGCTTTGATATGCTCTCCTCTCCCTCTCACTGGGCAAGGTTATTAAAAGCTAGATTTATCGGGCACAATAAGCCTATTGGGCACTATGCTAAATCTTCTATTTGGCCAGGTATTAGGCAATTCATTAATACTGCTATTGATGGGAGTTGTTAGTAGCTTGGGGACGGTAGTAACATAAACTTTTGGATGGATTGTTTGCTTTCTTGCCCATTAGCTGCGGTATTGCAGCTTTCAGATAGTACTTATTCTCTTTTAAAGGCCTCGGTTAAAGACTTTATTATTGACGGTACTTGGCACATTCCTCCGAGGCTGATCGCAGTTTGTCCCTCTCTTATGACTGAAATTCAGCAAATCACTATTCCTGTTGATCCCGGGGAAGATGCTTTAGTTTGGAAGCATTCATCTGATGGTATCCTGAGTCTGAAAGATGCTTACCCCTACCTCAATCCTCCTGGTTCCCCGGTCAGATGGGGTAACTTTATCTGGAATCAAGCCATTCCCCCCTCCAAGTCATTTCTACTTTGGAGGCTCATTCGTAAACGAATGCCCACTGATGAAAATCTGAGATCCCGAGGTTGCACAGTTGTCTCAGTGTGTAGCATGTGTGGGAAAAATAGTAAGACTACATATCACCTTTTCTTGCACTGTGATTTCGCAACTAGGTTTTGGCGCTGGTTAGGGGGTCTTCTCCATCTATCCATAGATGTTAGTAGTATTCATACTGTGCTTAACATATGCGATATGTCTTGGAGTCCCTAGGTTCTTGACATGGTTCTCTCTCGAAAGATATCTTCATCTTATCTCTGCCGCGGTTTCTTTATCTGGTCACATTTCTCCATCTATCCATAGATGTTAGTAGTATTCATACAGTGCTTATCAAATTCACTTCGATAATGTGTCTCTTCCTTTCGAAAGATGTCTTCATCTTATCTCTGTCGCGGTTTCTTTATCTGGTCACATTTCTACAGTGGTGAGGAGGTGGAGGGATTGGGGGGATCCGATGGCGGCGAGAAGGGGGAGCCCCCTCCCCTGTATCAAAAATTGAAAACCCTAGAGCATCGCAGGGAAACGAAACGACAGAACCTCGTCAAAATACTTGGTCAAACAAATTCATTTTTTCCTATGTCTTTCAGCTTTAAAAACATCACCACAAACATTCTTTATTGTTTCTTGACAGATTTTCTCATATATATGTTGCAACATTTATTCATAAAACAAAACTTTATTCCTCAATAGTACTAAATAGATGTTCATAACCCAATGAGCATCAGCTTCTCATTAACCATTGATTTCGCTGGCAACAAGTTTAACTTTCTTTGCTTAGCTATAAGCTACTTGTAGACATGACACATTTTATCCAAATGCCCCTTCAAATGGTTTGTTTGTCCACAATTTACAACAGAATACTACTTTTTACGATGTGAGCTAGCTCATCCCAACCCGCCTCACTTTGTCGTGAGCGTACCAAAAAAGTTGAGAGACGTGTCAAATCACTAATACGCAATTGATAAGCAAATTGGATTATACAAGGTGGAAGACCTACAAACACCAATTCACCCCACCTTTTTCGGGGTAAAAATCCTCTCAATTTCCTAAAAGAAATTGAGGGTGACTTACTAAAGTTTTGAATATATTAATGCACATAAATGTCAGAAATATGTCATATTTTTAAGTAGTAAATGTATTTTTTTTTTTGACACAAGTAGTACGTAAATGTATTTAAACATGTAAAACTTTAGTAATTGATCTTCAATATTTTTTTTGTTAATTGAGAGGATCTCTACCCTTTTACCCCTTTTTGACGGGTTGTTGGACTAGTCCATGGAGGCCAACTCACTAAGCCACCCAAAAAAAAAACATCATCTCATTAAATTCATAATACATGATCATGTACGTCATTCTTAAATCTATCTAGAAGTATATAGGATGCAATGCGTTATAAAGTTTTGGACGGCTTGGAGTTGGAGGATTGCACATCGATGTTAGGCCACTTTTATCTTCATTATCAAGTAATAATCAAAAGTGTCAAAGCATCCGAAATAAAAGCGAAATTTCCTAGTCTCTATCAAGCCTAGTGGCATTGGCTTGTGGGTACCACTTCAATACACTCCTTTCCACGTAATTTGGTATTTAGTATTTTTATTTCTTTTTCTATTGAATTTTATATTAGTCGAATTTATATAAAGATCGATGGATTAAGTTTATAATTAACTTATGATCTATGATTTGATTCTTCTTTTTCAAAAAAAAAAGGGTCTGATTCTTTAATTTAGGTATGTATAAAATTTTAAAATAATTACTACATTATTTTTTATCTATTAGTTGAAAAATTAAAAGGATTTATTTATTTTACAGAATAAAAATATATTAAAAATATTCAAAAAATAATTTTAGACAATATAAAAAGCTCTGACATGTCCAAAAATATAGAACAAGTATCAAAGTCAAAATCCATCCCCCCCCCCTCCCCTTCCACTTTTTCTTCTTCCCCCTCTTCCTTTCCCCTTCCCTTTCTATTATGCTTTTGGCCACATAAGCTTTTGATTTTCACGTATAAATTTATACATAAATATACTCTCTCTTAATTTGTTTCTTGTTTTCACTGATAAAAAAAGATATACGCAAAATGACTTCCACACCTCAAAAAGAGAAAAGAAACTTTCCTCCAAGAAGAGGCAAGATCAAAGCTCAAATATTTAGCAGCTTGGTCAAGGTTGTAGCCTCTACTGTCTCAAGGACTGAAAAATCCAAGGAAAATGGTGATGGTTGTTCCTCAAAAACATCAACCCCACCAACAAGTGCTTACAATTCCGATGTTTCTTAAGTGGCTATCGTGTTGGGAATGGATTCTCTTATCTGACATGAGAGTCCAATGAAATCCTCAATCGAACGTGGTTCTCTTACAATGTTTTCGATCGGTAAGAGAAAGAAATCATCAAAACTATAGCATCCCGTGTGTCTGTTCACTTTTTATTTCAGATATATGGAAGCTGCTGCTATATGTATAATTAATTAACGTCTTTTCATGTCAATCTTTTTTTTAATGGTTGATTTGTAAGGTTGTTGTTGTTGTTGTTGTGTGTTTATTTACCTTTGTACTGCTTACGTTGTTTTTGTTGGGATATTCTATAATCTCTCTATGGCTAGTGTTTTTATTTAGTCATAATTGGGGGAAGTTAATCTTTTGTTACATCTTTGTAATGTTTACATTTTGTTTGGTTTGAATAAATTCTATTCTTACTAGTAGTAAGATTTATTATTTTTTCCAACAATACCCTAATTTTTATTTGTATTTCCAATGTTTTCACTCATCTCTTCTCATAATAATATAGATGTATTTTATTACTAGCATATTTTTTAGCATAAAAAGTATTCCCCCAATTCCTAGTAGCACATCTAATAATTTTCTTAAGACACGTGCATAACTAGTTAAATTAAGACAGAAGAAGTATCGGTTTGTAAGAGAACCTTTAACCATCATTGTACCCGATCTACATGGCACGTCAAGTAGTTTAAATTTCAACCATCTCTTACGCAACATGCTGTTTTTTATCCTTAAAAGTACGTTCTCTCTCTCAAAACTAGTTTTTTACCCGTGCATACGCACGAGTGATACTGTATGGTCGGTGTATTGTCATGAATTCATAATAGTAATTTGGAAGATTATCATAAATTGTGAACAATGTCCAAAATGTATGATTTGAAATTCAAAGTGGAAAGAGATAAGTATTATGTCATATAGCATACAAATGAAAATTATATTGAGTCGAAGAAATTAAAAAAGATTGACGATCAGAATTACATTGATTCATAATAATGTATTTGTACATTAAAGTCATACACGTGTGAAATGGTAGACTTTTAGCCATTGAAAAAGGAGAGAGAGTTTGAATATTTGTCTTATTTTTTCCCCTCTTGCATAGGTGTGACTACAGCCAAAATCCTAGGAGAGACCAAACACTTAAAGCATATTAAATGGGTATTTATTGAGGAGTACTTACTAAAGGAAGTGGGCACCTCTACAACTTACAACTGCCTTTGATTTCTTCTTATGGTGGACTTAGAATTAAAACATAAAGGACAAAGCAGGAAAAAAGATAAAAGACAAAAGACGAGGCTAAAACTTTAGTCAAAAATAAATGATAATTTAGCCTATCATATCCTATTTAATATGTGGGAGCCGCTCTGCAGTCGGCTTGCAGTCGCGCTCCCGCGCCAAACTCATGTGAATTATGCATAGATAGAAGAATCATCATTTTCACACTTTAATAGTATGTGATGAATAACAACAAAATGATTCAAGTCTTTTCTCACTCAAAACTCAAATGGGTTGGATACTAGAATTTGAACCAAATGTCTAAAACTAGTTCTAGTAAAAAACAGGAAACTAGCAAATAAATCGTTATATAATTTTACACCAACAACCAACAAAGCCTTTCCCATTAGGCCAACTACATAAGATCGAACATTCCCACTGTATCCTCTTAAATACCAAATAGCATGCAATTTTAACGATGTTAAAATTAACTAGCCCTAATACCCGTGCGATGCACGGGGTCAGCTAAATCTGATTTGTGTAAAATACAGTCTTTTTAAGTTTGGACTGTTGCTGACTACCCATAGAGTGCCACAACGATTTCAATTAAAGACTAATATCTACTGGTGCTTAAGAACAAATTTCTAACTGGCCAACACCGAGTTTCTCCACTGCGGAAGTCGGACCCGAGAGCACCAGGTCGACCGTCGTGTCCCAGGGTAGCTGTTAATTCGAGGAGGTTCCCAGGAAAGAGAGGTGGGTCATAAAGGACACTCTTAAGTACCAAGTCTTTCCTAGCCAGAACTTTCCCCAAAACAACACTTTTTTCAAAAATCAAGCCGAAGAGATTACTGGGATGAGTCGCGGACTAGGTCTCTTTAAGACGTTTCGTGGCACTCCTCCAAGGTGCAAGCAGGCTATCAACCACGACGTCCCCAGGATAAAACAGCGCAGTCAAAAACTGCTACGAAAGTTCACTGCACCGTGAAAATTCGCTCTAAGATATACACCCTCAATATGGTTATGAAAACCACTCTTTAGCTTGGAAAAGCTTTAAGCTTTCTAGAGAAGAACAAAGAAGTTTAGAGAGAAGAGAAAAAAACTTGAGGAGAGATGCTTTATCGTCAAGTTTGGTGTGTTTTGCAAGTGAGGGGAATGTCTCCTTTTATAGGCTTTTGAGAGTGAATCCGTTGGCAAGGAATTAAAAGCCAACAGCTCTAAGGGGAGACAAAACCGTTGGAAGATTAATGGAAAAAATATCCGTTACAAATTCAATGCAAAACCGTTACAAATGGCTTAGTTAATAGTCAACGGTCAAACGGATAATAAAAGAAATAAGTACACCACTCAGCCCAAGCCCGGCCCGGCCGGACGGACGGCGGTGGCGTGCGCCCGTGTGTGGTGGTCATTTTGTGTGTGTCCTCTCCCATCCACAAAATTGGGTACCCCTTGGGGCCCAACCCAATAGATGAGATTCCCACTTATAAACACTATAGAAGTGCTTAGTCTATCCAATGTGGGACTTTTTCAATTCACACACAAGAGTTCCAACAGTAGCTTATGCCACTAGGCCAGCGGTGTTGGTTTGTAAAATATATTGTCTAATAACTGTGAATAAAAATTAAATTATAACTATAAATTAAATAAGTAGATTAAAAAATTAAAATGGAACATTAACAAAGGCATTGAAATTGAACATCCATAAATAATAAAAAGAAACAGCTAAAATTTTTTAATAACATCATCGGCATTCATCAAATATAAATATAAAAACTTAACCCATACTTAGAAAGAAAAGAAGACAACACATATAGAAAGTGAAACATGTGGCTATCATGTAGGGTTGGATGAAAACTCACAATAAAATAGGAACAACTATACAAAGTTGAAAGAAGATGATGGGGGTTCTATTGTAAATGTAGCTAAAATTCCCGCGGGAGTCAATGCTGCAACGCGATACTCGAATATAAAAGAAAGATAAAAATATAATACCAACTTAAGTATATTTCTAATGCCTGTCGGTGCGAAATGACCAAAATAAAGAAGATAGCACAAATCGAAAGTGAAACTCATGGATATCGTGCAGTGTTGGATGAAAACCACTAATAAAATAGAAGCACCTATAGAAAGTTGAAAGAATATGATAAGGGGGGATCTACTGTAAATGTCGCTGAAGTTCCCGTGAATAAAAATTAAGTTATAACTTAAATTAAATAAGAAGATTATAAAATTAAAAAGGAACATTAACAAAGACATTAAAATTGAACATCCATATATATAATAAGAAAAAAATGTGTCAAGAATCTTGAAAACATAATCCATATCCAATAAATGTAAATATAAAAACTTAACATCTAATTAGAAAGAAAAGAAAACAACACAAATAGAAAGTGAAATACGTACGTGGGTATCATGCAGGGTTGGATGAAAACCAACAAATAAAATAGAACTATCTATACAAAGTTAAAGAAGATGATGGGGTTCTACTGTAAATATGACTGAAGTTCCCGCAGATTAACCCATAATTAGAATGAAAAGAAGACAAAAAAGTTAGAAAGTGGAACACATGGGTATCATGCATGGTTGGATGAAAACCACCAATAAAATAGACGCAGCTATACAAAATTGAAAGAAAGAGGATGGGGATTCTATTGTGGCTGAAGTTTCCGCAGGAGTAAATTCTGCGAGTTCCCGCAGGAGTAAATGTTGTAACGTGGTTTTCAAATATAAAAGAAAGATAAAAATATAAACTCCAAATTAAATATGCTTCGAATACTTGTTGATACAAACTGACCAAAATTTTTAAAAAAAACAAGACAACACAAATAGAAAGTGAATCACGTGGGTATCATGTAAATAAAATAGAAGCACCTATACAAAGTTAAAAGAATATGATGAGGGTTCTGTTCTGTACCTTGCAGTATTGGGTTAAATGCAGTTGGTAGGTCTCTTGCTGCCCGGCAGGAGGTTAGTGTGAGCCCGGGGGTACCTGCGAAGCCACTCCGACGCTCAAGCCAGTATTGAGAATAGATAAGTGATTTAGCTAGGAATGAGAGTGTGTACCTTATGAAGGCTATGGGAGCCGGTATTTATAGGAAATCGTGCCCGTTTGTGGATCGTCGGATCAGTAGAATCGATCTCAACCATTCAAGTGTGATGGCCTTAATTGGGCTTGTATGTTGTGGATATGGTCTGAAATGATTGGGCCAATCCATATCCAATTGCTAAATGCACCTCCTGGTATTGCTGAATGGACCTCCTGGTCCAGTCCAGAGCAGGTTCTATTGTAAATGCCGCTGAAGTTCCTGTGAATAAAAAATAAACTATCACTATAAATTAAAGGGTTAAAGGTATGTTTCGTCCCTGCAAATATCACAATAATCCAGTTTCGTCCCTGTAAAAAAAAAAGTTTTAAAACAGCCCTTGCAATTACCAAACGCTTCTAGTTTCGTCCCTGCTGTTAACTTTCTATCCAAAAAACTAACAGTTGCCACGTCATCAACCCTTGCCCAAAAAAAAGTTTTAAAACAACCCTTGCAATTACCAAACGCTTCTAGTTTCGTCCCTGCTATTAACTATTCATCATCTTCAACCTCGTGATTGTCTTCTTCAAACCCAAATCCCATCAAATCTCCTTATTTCCTTACACAAAATCTCATTCTCTCTCCATAATGATTCGGTTCCACAGCATAATGATTCATGTGGTCTTAGTGGGGAATGTGGGGAAAGAAGCAAGGGATTAGAGGCAGAGGAAGATGAGCCTAGAAGTAAAAGAAGGTAATATCAAAATATTCTTGCTAAATTTATAAGGAAAAAAATGAAGGAAAGAGAAGACAAACATAGTTATTCAGAGTAGCTGCATGAGTTTGCAATATATAACTTGTTAATTAGTTACATAATTTTCAGTACTAAGTTAGGTAAGTATAATTTAATTACTTATTTATTTTATTTTGATGGAGGGTATTTTATTTACTTAAAGGGTAATTTATGTTGAACATTTCTCATTTTAATCAGAGGAAGGTTTAGTAGAGCCACGCATTGTGATGAAAAGTTCTGTGGATTCTGAAATACTTGGAGATGGATTTCGCTGGAGGAAATATGGACAGAAGGTGGTGAAGGGCAATCCATATCCAAGGTTCATATTTACTTCCTTTTCTTCTAATGACTGTTGATCAAAGTATCTGGTTTTTTATTATCTTCATTTTTTTCTTCTGATAACAGTAAGTTTTTAATGTTGCAGAAGTTACTATAGATGTACTAATATAAAGTGTAACGTACGGAAACATGTGGAGAGAGCAACAGATGATCCAAAATCATTTGTAAGGAAATAAGGAGATTTGATGGGATTTGGGTTTGAAAAAGACAATCAAGAGGTTGAAGATGATGAATAGTTAATAGCAGGGACGAAACTAGAAGCGTTTGGTAATTGCAAGGGTTGTTTTAAAACTTTTTTTTGGGCAAGGGTTGATGACGTGGCAACTGTTAGTTTTTTGGATGGAAAGTTAACAGCAGGGACGAAACTAGAAGCGTTTGGTAATTGCAATGGCTGTTTTAAAACTTTTTTTTTTACAGGGACGAAACTGGATTATTGTGATATTTGCAGGGACGAAACATACCTTTAACCCTAAATTAAATATGAAGATTATAAAAATTAAAATAAACATTAACAAAGACATTAAAATTGAACATTCATAGATAATAATAAGAAAAAGTCTAAAGAATTGTTATAACATAATCCATATTCATTAAATATAAATATAAAAACTTAATTAATAATTAGAAAGAAAGGAACACAATTAAAAAGTGAAACACGTAAGTACGATGTAGGGTTGGATTAAAACCACCAATAAAATAAAAGTATCTATACAAAGTTGAAAGAATACGATCGAGGTTCTATGTAGTAAATGTTAATGGTATATTATACATTGCAAGACAAGAAGTAACTCTCAGTAAAGATTGATGCAACCAAACACAAAGAGAGAATTTATTCCTATAAACCGTAAATTCTAGAAAAATTAAAAAATATATTTTTTAATTTGATAGTGACCGAACTAGATGAGTTAGCTCACAAAATTATTATTTCTTTTTCAACATACCGGTTATTTAGTAACGTAACTTTGAGTAATTGAACAGTTTAATATTTTTTTCGAACGCTAACGTACCCCAAAACACATTGTCTAGCATCGCACTTTGCGTATTGAGGACCGATTAATAGTACGATTTTCTTTTAAGAAATGTCAGAAATACAGTACAGTTGATTAACACAACACACGTGGTACGTTTGGGATGTGAAGGCTGATGTTATTTTCTTCTGTTTCGTACCATCGTTTTCGTACTAACTAACATTTTCCTTGCGTATTTTGTCACGATACTATTATTTTTTTCACCAAATCGGGCTATTGATGAACAAATTTTGCGTATTTGAAGAGTTTAAATTTTTTGAACGCTAAAGTACCCCAAAACACACTGTTTAGCATTCGCACTTTACGTATATTGCTATAAAATTATTATTTTTTATCAAACCGGTTATTGAAGAATAAACTTTGGATATTTGAACAGTTAAAATTTTTTCTAAACCATAAAGTACATCAAAACACACTTCTTATGATTTCACTTTACGTATTTTGTAATGTTTAATTTTTTTCACCTAACCGGTCATTGAGGAATAAACTTTACATATTTTAAAAGTTTAATTTTTTCCTAAACGCCAAAGTACCCCAAAACACACTGCTTAGCATCGCACTTTATGTATTTTGTCACGAAATTATATTTCTTTTCATCAAACCGGTTATTGAAGAACAAACTTTGCGTAATGGAACAATTAAATTTTTTTCTGAACCATAAAGTACACCAAAATATACTACTTATCTTATTTTACCTATTTTATTATGAAGTTAAATCTTTTTTTCACCTAACCGGTTATTGAGGACATGAAATTATATTATTTTTCACCAAAGTGGTTATTGAGTATTGAATTACGCGTATTTGAACAGTTAATTTTTTTCTCTAAACTCTAAAATATCTTAAAACACACAATTTTTTAGTTGAGGGGTTTTTTACCCCGCTCCGGTGTCTACGGAAAGGGACCCTAAATAATTCGGAGTTTGACCGGGAGATAAGTAAAGTCTGACTGCAATTTGTATTATCACTGGAGATCAAACTCGGGTATTAGCCAAGTCTTCCCCACTAGATGAAGTGAGTTTTAATACACACAATTTAAAATATGAAAAAGAAAAAGACAAAAAAAAGAAGCAGAGAAAACATGAAACAAAAAAAAACTTGCTGAGTTTGGAACGCGGCATGACAAGCCGCTTATATTGTTTAGATCAACTAGTGCCTTGACCCGTGCGCTGCATGGGGTAAAATCTCTAGCTAATATAGAATTGATGTTGGGTAAAATTTGTTTCTTAAATTGTAATATGAAAAAGCCTTGTTTAAATTTAATGTAACTATGAATTAAAAAAAGTGTGTAATAAAAAAAAGTAATTGCGAACTTAAAAACTAAAATAGAGTGTGTATAGATATAATCCTAGCAAATTGTTCCATACACATAATCCATAGTAACGGTATTGGTTTTTAAATATAAAGTCTAATATCTGTGAGTAAAAATTAAATTATAACTATAAATTAAATAAGAAGATTTTAAAATTGTTATCCATAGATACTAAGAAGAAAGAAATTCAATAAATTAATTTAATAAATATTTCGAGTTTAAAAAATATAATGAGAAGAAGTATAAAAAGAAATTGATTTTTTAAAATGGTGGAATCACTAAAAGGGTGAGTTGCACGGGTGTGTGTCATGAAAATAAATTTTTTTCACCAAATTCAGTTAATGTGGAATGAACTTTGAGTATTTGAACAATTAAAATTTTTCTGAACACTAAAGTACTCTAAAACACACTGCTTAGCATCACACTTTACGTATGTGTCACGAAATTATTATTTATTTCAACAAATCAATTATTGATGAATGAACTCTGAGTATTTGAATGGTTAAAATTTTTCTAGACCCAAAAGCACGCTGCTTAGCATCACACTATATGTATTTTGTCACGAAATTATACTTTTTTTCCACCAAATCGACTAATGAGGCACAAACTTTGCATATTTGAATAGTTGATTTTTTTTGTAAACACTTAAGCATCCGAAAACACACTACTTAGTATCACACTTTACATTTTTTTTTGTCATGAAATTATTTTTTTCCACCAAACCTGTTTTTGAGGAACAAATTTGCATGTTGGAACAGTTAAAATTTTTTTGACCGATAAAATACCCCAAAACACATTGCTTAGCATTGAACGTTACGTATTTATTACAAAATTACTATTTTCTTTCAACAAACCGGTTATTTAGGAGTGAACTTTGCGTATTTGAACAATTCAAATTTTTTTAAACCCTAAAGTACCCGAAAATACACTGCTTTAAACATGAAAACGAAAAAAAAGAAAATATCCCAAAACACACTGCTTAGTGTCACACTTTACGTATTTTGGCACAAACTTAATTTTTAGTTTGAGGAACAAATTTCTTTCTGTTGTAGCTTAAAAAAGAATTTTCACTTTTTTCCTTTCTTTCCAATGAAGTTGTGTTTTTTCTAAGTTAAACTATCAGGAATCTGAGTTAGGAAGGAAAGGATACAACTTTTGAGACATGAAAGGAATTTTTGTTAGATAATGTCCATTTTATCTATATTTTTTATTTGTGTTTATCACGGGCTAATTTGGAATTTCCGTTTTTAGTCCATGTGTTCTTTGGTTTTATATTTCGTGCAAGTGCAACTGACCCTAGTTAATGGAAGTTGTTGACATGAAATTAACAATTGAAAGCGTATCGCAGAAAATTTTGGATTTTAGCAGTTTCATAGTGGACATGGATGTTGATGTGTCGGTGGCTGGTAAAAAAATTTCTTGGTTTTGTTCTGTTTGTATATTCATGAGTAGACTTGATAGGTTCCTTGTGAAGGAGGGGTTAATTGCTCGGTGGAATATCTCGAGTCAATGGATAGGGATATATCTGATTATTGTCCCATCTGGTTACTTTGTAATTAATTTGATCTTTAAAGAGGAATTGCCGGTGGTAGACTCCATTGTATCGCTCATTGAAGGACTATGATTTCGGTTTGAACTATCATCCAGGCAAAGCTAACGTCGTGGCTGATGCTTTGAGCCGAAAGACTTTGCATATGTCGGCAATGATGGTTAAGGAGTTAGAGCGGATTGAAGAATTCAGAGATATGAGTCTGGTTTGTGAAGTGACACCTCAGAGTGTTAAGCTAGGGATGTTGAAGATTGGTAATGATTTTCTGATTAGCATCAGAGAGGCCCAGAAGTCAGATGTTAAGCTGGTAGACTTGATGGTTGAGGGTGATCGATCTGAAAATGATGATTTCAAGCTGGATGCGCAGGGTGTATTGAGGTTCCGTAATCGAATTTGTGTTCCTGATGACACAGATGAAGAAAGCAATTCTTGAAGAGAGTCACAGAAGTAAGTTAAGTATTCATCCGGGAGCTACGAAGATGTATCAAGATCTGAGGAAGTTGTTTTGGTGGCCTGGTATGAAGCGAGATGTGGCGCAGTTCGTTTATGCATGTTTGACTTGCCAGAAGTCAAAGGTTGAGCATCAGAAGCCTGCTGGATTGATGCAACCGTTAGAAATTCCAGAGTGGAAATGGGATAGCATATCGATGGATTTTGTGACGGGATTGCCTAATACTGCAAAAGGGTATGACGCAATTTGGGTGATTGTTGACAGGTTAACGAAGTCGTCTCATTTTGTTCCTATCAGCATCACGTATCCGGTGTCGAAGTTGGCAGAGATTTATATCCGGGAAATTGTGAAGCTTCATGGGGTTCCGATGAGTATCGTTTCACACAGAGATCCGAGGTTCACTTCAGATTTCTGGAAGAGTTTGCAAGAGAAGTTGGGGTCTAAGTTGAGGTTGAGTTCGGCATATCATCCTCAGACAGATGGTCAGTCAGAGAGGACAATTCAGTCATTAGAAGATTTGTTGAGGGCTTGTGTTTTAGAACAAAGAGGTTCGTGGGATTCCTATCTCCCACTGATAGAGTTCACGTATAACAATAGCTACCATTCTAGTATCGGGATGGCACCTTTTGAAGCATTATATGGTCGGAAGTGTAGAACCCCGCTGTGTTGGTATGAGTCTGGAGAGAGTGTGGTGCTTGGACTAGAAATTGTGCAAGAGACAACTGAAAAGGTGAAGTTGATTCGTGAGAAGATGAAGGCGTCGCAGAGCCGACAGAAGAGTTATCATGACAAGCGGAGGAAAGATTTAGAGTTCCAGGCGGGTGAGCATGTGTTTTTGAGGGTCACTCCAGTGACCGGTGTTGGACGCGCTTTGAAGTCGAAGAAGCTCACTCCTCGTTTTATTGGTCCGTATCAGATTTCGGAAAGAGTGGGGAATGTTGCTTATAGGGTGGCCTTACCGCCTAATCTTTCGAATTTGCATGATGTGTTTCATGTGTCGCAACTTCGGAAGTATATTTCAGATCCATCTCACGTGGTTAGCATGGATGATGTGCAAGTACGGGATAATCTCACGGTGGAGACGATGCCTGTACGAATCGAGGGTCGAGAGGTGAAGGTTCTAAGAGGCAAGGAGATCGCATTGGTGAAAGTAGTCTGGCTTGGAGCTGCCGGAGAGAGGATGACGTGGGAGCTGGAGAGCAAGATGCGGGAATCCTATCCCGAGCTGTTTGAATCAGGTGAATTTTAGAGGGCGAAAATATTTTTAAGTGGGGGAGAGTCGTATTAAAATATTAAAATGGTGTTTTAATTAACTAGGGCGTGTTGGTTAGGAATTGGGCTAAGCTGTGGAGAAAAGTCCGCGATCCAAAAGCCCACTAGCTAGGCGCATAGGTGAAGCGCCTAGGCTAGGGTTTTGCCTCACTTGCGTTTTTGTTTGAGAAAAAGAGAGAGAGGAAACGATACTGTTAATGGAAGTTGTTGACATGAAGGGGGTCTAAGATATTTTTTTTTTGACAGGTATCGTTTCTTCTCTAGATTTTTTTTGGTGATAGATGCGAAATATGATTCAGAAATCATTAATTAATATTTATATATAACATAAAACATATTGAAGCTGCTTTGGTGTAGGTTCGGGTGTTTTACTAAAGAATAAAACTTAGTGGTGGTATTGTTCCCCACATAAAAAATTAGGTAATGGCTACAAATTGCTTAAAGGGTGTATTTTTATTAGCAATTGTTTTGTCCGTTTGCAAAAAAGAAATTATCACTTTCTCTTTCTCTTTCTCTCTAGAACAAGACGTATATCACTTATGGAAGCTCTTTATTAAATTACAAAACTATAGTGTTAGTAATTGTTGGGGTTTGATCCCATTCCCCATACTATCCAGCAATAATATAGTGTTAGTAATTATAGTGTTAGTTGTTGGGGGAAAAACGGCGCAAGGGGAGACGGAAAGGAGTGTAACGTCCAAATATTTAATTATTTATTTCAATTAAATATTTAGGTATGTTATTGGTGTAGTCGTATTAAAATATTAAAATGGTGTTTTAATTAACTAGGGCGTGTTGGTTAGGAATTGGGCTAAGCTGTGGAGAAAAGCCCGTGATCCAAAAGCCCACTAGCTAGGCGCATAGGTGAAGCTCCTAGGCTAGGGTTTTACCTCACTTGCGTTTTTGTTTGAGAAAAAGAGAGAGAGGAGTGCGAAGAGAGAAGAGGGCGCGGCGCTAGCAAGGAGAGAAGAAGGAGAGGAGCTCTGTTGCTGTGGTTCTTTGGTGTCTACGGTCAAGAGAGTCTTGTCTTCGGCAAATCTAAGGTAAGGGTGGGTTCTACCATTTTAATAGGGTGTATGATGGGTGTCATGTGGGAGTTAGGCTCTAGGTATGCCTTGATGTTTGTTTGATGATTTGTTTGGTGATTTTGATATGTATTCATGGTTGTTGTTGCGCCCGAAAAAGTCCCCGAGGGAGAGCCTTCCTCGTTCACAACTTTTCTAAAAAACAATGAAGCCGCCACCAATATTTATTAAGGAAAATATTAGGAAAACCTTTTATCGGAAAGCGAGTGGTCTTGCGAAACTAGAGAAGAGGGTTCGGGGGTCGGTTACGCGCGGGGAAAGGTATTAGCACCTCACACGTCCTCTCTACTGAGAGGGAACCTTTAATTAAATGTGTGGTTTTAAGTGTTGATTTGAAAAATATCTAATTTGTCTCTTTATTTCTTATTGAAAATGAATTAAAGAACTTAATAGATTTTTTATTTCTGGAGAGAAAGGGAAAAAAAAGGTTTTTAGAAAAAAGTGCTTGACGGGACATGGCCCGCTCCTACGTATCTCCCGGTGCGATGGAGAATTCAAAGCTACGTAGTTCTTGGTTGTCTAGAAAAAGGTTTTTGTTTTTTATCTTGTTTAATAGCGAAAATTGAGCTTTCATGATGATCAATCGAGCAAAGGCTCCAAGTGACCACCATTAGCACTCCATTGTTAATAATCATGCAAGCAAAGGCTTCGCAAGACTACTAACAAAGTTTGATTTTGAAATGGAAAATAAGATGTCTGATTTTTTGGAAGAAAATTATTTGTGTATTTAAAAAAATTAATGACGACACTAACAATTAATAAAGCGTAAAGTTAATAAATAAATAACTATACATATAAATAAATTAAATAAATAAATGCAAAACTAACCTCTAGCTGATCAATGCGACCAACGCCGAAACGGACCGAGCAATCTGACCATATCAACCGCGAACCAAACTCCTATCTGGTCCGTTTTCACCCGAAAACCACCAAGTAAAAGACCTCAACGGCCATCCCAAAAATAACTAAAGACGGGCTTTTAATCTAACGGACTGCAAAAGCTAGTCCAAAAGAATTAAAGACAGGCTTTTAATCTAATGGGCTGCAAATGCTAGCCCAAAAGATCACTTACCCCGTCAATCACCCATGTCCATAGCCTTTGCATCTCCATCTCTTTTATAGCCAAAGGCTAGGGAGTTCTTGTTTCTCCCAAGCAATGTGGGACTAAAACAACATAGAAAAAGCAATTTTCGTTTTTCTCAAACCAGCCTCCGTAAAAGTGCGATTCTGGATTCGTTAACCGTTGGATCATCTTTCTTTTTGGACAGCAGGTTCATGAGACATCCATCTTCACTTCTACCGTTCGGATCGTCGAAACGAGGTCTGAGAAGAGAGAAATTGCATTTGGAAAGTAGCTAAAAACCAATCCCGTTTTTTCTCAAACCAGCCATATTGACAGTGCGATTCCGGATTCGTTAACCGTTGGATCATCGTTGTTTTTTGACACCAGGTTCATGAGATATCCATCTTCAGTTCTACCGTTCGGATCGTCGAAACGAGGTCTGAGGAGAGAGAAATTGCCTTCGCAAAAGTAGAAAAAACAACTCCCGTTTTTATTTGTATTATTTCTTATCTATTTTATTTTTTATTTTCGTTTTTTAATTAAAGATATTGTAACAAGAAAAATAAATTAAATCTACTATGTAATTTTTTGTGTTAGCATATATTTTTTTAATTTTTGTTTAACCACTAAAAAAAGTAATAACAACGCAAAATTAGTAAATTAGCGCAAAATGACCTATTCGAGGGATTAGGAATCAAATATACGCGGAAAACCTTTTTTTTGGATGTTCTTTAATTAGCCGGACAAAATTAGGGTATGACAGCTGCCCCTCTTTATTTGGATTTTACCAAGAAATATGAATTGCGCGAGACATATTTCGAAGGTAAAATAGAAATAAAGAATTCAGAAATTATACCAATTTTGTCCATTTGGAGAAATCCGAATTTTTTTTTTCTTTTCTTTTTTTTTTGGAAAGATAGACACTTTCGTGTTAATGATCACAGACTTGCCCTAGCATGGAGGACTTGAACCAAAAGTCAAATACGCACTGATGGGGAGAATATGCACTTCATGGGTGGACGGGGCGGGACTAGACTTGGACGGGAAACTGTGGTAAGGGAGGAAAACCAACGGACTCAAACAAGAGAATGTACTCATAGCATGCACGCTCATTAGAATAATGCTTCACAGAGAGTTAACATCAGTTAAAAATTTGTTTTTTCTTTGACACACTATTTCAGTCTTTTGTCGTAGAATGGATGGGACGCAGTGCTTTTGAAAGAAATGCAAATGAGCTATTGATTTGAAAAACTGAGTGCCTTGGAACACCTTGAGTTTGCAACCAAGTAAGGATAAACTTTTTCAAAAAGGATGATTGTTTCGCAAGAATGTCTCGCTTCTCATCACAACTCTTATTTTATGCAATGAATGAATGAATAAATTATGATATGCAAGTATGACGCAAATGCGTGGAGAATGACCACTCGAAGAGTGTGGCGTATTCTAAATAATTTTGTTATTTTTAATGCAAGACAAAATATGGAATGCCAATGCGAATGATGCAAGAATGATGCCCCTTTTTTTTTCAAAATGATTTTTGACTTTGATTTTATTTTTATTTTTAGAGGCGAGACAAGGTATGAAATGCCAATGCCCCCTTTTTTATTTTGAATGATGAAAGATGCAGGAATGATGTTTTTCTCTAAATGATGATTTTTTTTTTTAGAGGCAAGGCGAGGTATGAAATGCCAATGCCCCTTCCTTTGTGAAAGATGCATGTATGGAGGAATGATGTATTTGAACCAAAGTGATGGTGCATTTGATGGTGATTTTTATTCATGATTATGAATGAGATGCTTTCTTGTTTTTATTTTTTGTGCAATGAGATGCATGATACTCACAATGATTTTCTTTTTTGTTTTTTAGTTTTGGAATATGATTTTGAAAATTATTTGGAGATGCAAATGATTTATTGGAAAAAGGTTTTAGAAAAATGTGCTTGACGGGGTATGACCCGCTCCTACGTATCCCCACTGTAATGAGGAATCAAAGCTTACGTAGTTCTATTGTGTCTTTTTTTGAAATAATGCTTATGCATGAATGCTTCGTCTTGGATGAACTCGACGAGGATGATTATAAATGAAATGCTTATGCTATGCAGATGATAATTGTTTTTTTGTCTTATCTTTATGTAATGAAAGGGAATGCGAGATGAATGGTTTTTTTTTTTCAAAATTGGAATTTTATGCGATGCAAACGATGCAATGATGCAGTGATGCAATGATGCAGTGATGCAATGATGCGATGATGCAAGAATGCCTTTTTTGTGTTTTTGCAGAAAGAGGATATTTACAGGTGGTGATTTGAAAATTTTCACACTATATGCCACCTCATATAGGCGTTTATTGAAAAGGGAAAGCATATCTCTTTTTTTTTCTTTAATTTTCAAAAATTTTGAAGGAAAAATTGATTGAACTGAATGCAACGATGCAACACACAATTTGGAAAGCCCTTGTGACCTAAAAGGGGGTAGAACCTATGATCTAAGGTATTTTAGGGATAATCTTCTCATGTAGCTCTATTCACTTCCTTACAATGGCAACCAAGAGCTAAAGTCTCTCTCATGATGGCACCCACAATCGTAGAAAGCTACCGAGTGTGAGGCATCATGACAAAGCGCACTCTTGGGCGGAACTTTCATGAGAGCCATACAGACAAAGGTCTACGAATGGCAGTCACTAATCGTTCCCACTCTCCTAGGTTTTTATTCAGACCTTGGGTTTTAGGCCCCACTCAATGCTCACAAGTATAGGATGTGAAGTGTGTGTCGAGGGCACAACATCTAGGAATAACTACCCTTCCCCACCTGCAAATGAAAAATCCAGAGCAGTCCAGACAAATAGCATGTTGTTTATCCTAGGGTTCAATATCGATCCAATATAAACTAATCTAGGGTGCCAATAACAATGCACTACTTACCTCAAGAAAGGGAGAAAAGAAGAGGGGGACATGATAAGAAAGGGGAAGAAATGCATGAGGGAACTAAGCAAAGAAGTAACTATCTATTGCTTTAAACAAAAAGCAAACATAGAAGAAGAATGCACATGGATGTAATATGCTTATGAAAAAGAAAGAAGAAGAGAGGCAAAGCAAGATATTCGAATCAATCATATAAACCACACACTTAATTAGGCTTGACCCACTTTTAAAAAAATATTATTATTTTTTTTTAATGTCCCCAGTGAAGTCGCCAGCTGTTGCGCCCGAAAAAGTCCCCGAGGGAGAGCCTTCCTCGTTCACAACTTTTCTAAAAAACAATGAAGCCGCCACCAATATTTATTAAGGAAAATATTAGGAAAACCTTTTATCGGAAAGCGAGTGGTCTTGCGAAACTAGACAATAGGGTTCGGGGGTCGGTTACGCGCGGGGAAGGTATTAGCACCTCACACGTCCTCTCTACTGAGAGGGAACCTTTAATTAAATGTGTGGTTTTAAGTGTTAATTTGAAAAATATCTAATTTGTCTCTTTATTTCTTATTGAAAATGAATTAAAGAACTTAATAGATTTTTTATTTCTGGAGAGAAAGGGAAAAAAAAGGTTTTTAGAAAAAAGTGCTTGACGGGACATGGCCCGCTCCTACGTATCTCCCGGTGCGATGGAGAATTCAAAGCTACGTAGTTCTTGGTTGTCTAGAAAAAGGTTTTTGTTTTTTATCTTGTTTAATAGCGAAAATTGAGCTTTCATGATGATCAATCGAGCAAAGGCTCCAAGTGACCACCATTAGCACTCCATTGTTAATAATCATGCAAGCAAAGGCTTCGCAAGACTACTAACAAAGTTTGATTTTGAAATGGAAAATAAGATGTCTGATTTTTTGGAAGAAAATTATTTGTGTATTTAAAAAAATTAATGACGACACTAACAATTAATAAAGCGTAAAGTTAATAAATAAATAACTATACATATAAATAAATTAAATAAATAAATGCAAAACTAACCTCTAGCTGATCAATGCGACCAACGCCGAAACGGACCGAGCAATCTGACCATATCAACCGCGAACCGAACTCCTATCTGGTCCGTTTTCACCCGAAAACCACCAAGTAAAGGACCTCAACGGCCATCCCAAAAATAACTAAAGACGGGCTTTTAATCTAACGGACTGCAAAAGCTAGTCCAAAAGAATTAAAGACAGGCTTTTAATCTAATGGGCTGCAAATGCTAGCCCAAAAGATCACTTACCCCGTCAATCACCCATGTCCATAGCCTTTGCATCTCCATCTCTTTTATAGCCAAAGGCTAGGGAGTTCTTGTTTCTCCCAAGCAATGTGGGACTAAAACAACATAGAAAAAGCAATTTTCGTTTTTCTCAAACCAGCCTCCGTAAAAGTGCGATTCTGGATTCGTTAACCGTTGGATCATCTTTCTTTTTGGACAGCAGGTTCATGAGACATCCATCTTCACTTCTACCGTTCGGATCGTCGAAACGAGGTCTGAGAAGAGAGAAATTGCATTTGGAAAGTAGCTAAAAACCAATCCCGTTTTTTCTCAAACCAGCCATATTGACAGTGCGATTCCGGATTCGTTAACCGTTGGATCATCGTTGTTTTTTGACACCAGGTTCATGAGATATCCATCTTCAGTTCTACCGTTCGGATCGTCGAAACGAGGTCTGAGGAGAGAGAAATTGCCTTCGCAAAAGTAGAAAAAACAACTCCCGTTTTTATTTGTATTATTTCTTATCTATTTTATTTTTTATTTTCGTTTTTTAATTAAAGATATTGTAACAAGAAAAATAAATTAAATCTACTATGTAATTTTTTGTGTTAGCATATATTTTTTTAATTTTTGTTTAACCACTAAAAAAAGTAATAACAACGCAAAATTAGTAAATTAGCGCAAAATGACCTATTCGAGGGATTAGGAATCAAATATACGCGGAAGACCTTTTTTTTGGATGTTCTTTAATTAGCCGGACAAAATTAGGGTATGACAGCTGTTATGAATTGGTGTTGGTGATTGATCATGGTGGAAATCAAAAAAACTTGTGTTGCTGATTTAGGCGCCCTGTGCCTGGGCGCCATGGTTATGTCTTGTTGCTGTGCTGAAAACGGCGCCCTGCTCCTGGGCCCCAAGTTTGGTGTTGTGTTGTTGCTGGAAAAGGCGCCCTGCTCCTGAGCGCCATGTTGTTGTCTTGTGTGGTTGCTGTTTTGGTTGCTGAAAGAGGCGCCCTGCTCCTGGGCGCCGTGCTAGTGTTGTTCCCTGTTGCTGGAAGTGGCGCCCTAGGCGCCCAATGTTGTTTTGGTGTTGCTGAAAGTGGCGCCCTAGGCGCCCAGTATTGTTCCTGTGTTGCTAAGAATGGCGCCCTAGGCGCCCAGTGTTGCCTGTTGTGTTGCTGCCTGTGCTAGGCGCCCTGCTCCCGGGCGCCAGTTTCGGTTGGGTGTTGTTGTGCTAGGCGCCCTGCTCCTGGGCGCCAGTTTCTGCTGTGTTGCGTTTGTTGCTAGGCGCCCTGCTCCTGGGCGCCAGTTTCAGTTGTGTTGCTTGTTGCTAGACGCCCTGCTCCTGGGCCCCAGTTTTCTGTGTTGCTGTTTCCTGCTAGGCGCCCTGCTCCTGGGCGCCATTTCCTGCACTGTTTGGTTTTTGCTGTCACTGTTTCACCGTCACTGTTACTGATTTTGTTTTTGCAATATCTTTTGATCCGGGAATCCGATTGGGGTGTTCTAAAATGTTTTGGAAAGCTTATTCAGAGGCCTAACTGAATATTCTAATTTTCAGGCAAAAAGAACTGTTTCTGGTGTCGTTAATTTTTGGGTGTGTCTGTTGATTAAATGGTTAAATGTTGGCTACCTATCTGTGGTTATTGGTAGCCGGGCGCCTGTGTGGCTGCCCCGGTCGGTGTTATCCTAGGTGTGGTAATTGTGTCGGTGTTGGTGTTGTAAATCATTTGGTGTCGGTGTTGGTGTTGTAAATTAGATTGGTGTCGGTGTCGATGCTGTAAATTATTTGGTGTCGGTGTTAGTGTTGTAAATTAAATTGACGACGGTGTGGATGTTGTAAATTTCCTGGTGTTGGTGCTGGTGTTGAAATTGTTGGTGTCACAGGTGATGATGTAAAGGTGATGTGCCTATTTTGGCAAAATGACAGGTGATGGGTCTACGACCGAAATATTGATTGGTGTTGTTGTGTCACTAAGTTGACTGTTATTGGTGTTGATTGTGTTTGGTGCATTATCATGGTGTCGCATACATACATATGCATTATTTTAAAGGTGATGGAGCTATGCTCAAAACAAGGTGATGATGATATAGGTGATGATGCCACTATTATTGGCTATTTTAAAGGTGATGAAAGGTACCACATGCATATGCCCGTTGGTGTGGGTTGCATCTCATACGTTACTCATGACATTTGGTGATTGCTCTTAGTGATTGTAATTGGATGTTGTTGTGAAGCGGTAGATATAGTGTCGTAACTCTAGCATATTGCTTATCATATATGCTATTATAATGTTAGATATCTCACACCTTCTGTTTGAATGTTACCTCTATGTTGGTAACGTGCAGGTGATCGCGAATGAAGGCATATTTACCTTCGCTAGTAGAGTCGGTGTCGTCGCTCTGATACGTAGCACTCGGGGGGATGAACGCTAGGCTTTATTAGTAGTCATTATTATTTAATTGTCAAAGTTTAATGGTGATGTTATAAGTATTCGTTTGAACTTTATTTTTATTCCGCTGCGTGGTGATGGAGTTAATTATGACGTGCTATGTACCGTGCTATTTTTAATGGTGAATTTTATCATATTCGTGTGACACTTAATTGGTGAAAATGTGACATCCCTTGTGGGTGAAAAGAAAAATGTTTTCGAAACTCTGATTTTCATTAAAAGTTACTGGGTAGAAAAGGGGTGTTACAAGGAGCGAGAGCGCTAGAGAGAAGAGAAAGCTAGGGCAAGACAATGATGCAGTAAAAACTGTATTATGTAAAATCGTTCTACACAAGAATATGTAACTGTACATGCTACTACGTATATATATATATATAGATAAGCCAGGCCCATGATTTCGACCAGGCCCACACTTTCGACTAGGCCCATAATAGGCTTACTTACTACACCTATCTATATTTACAAGCAATTGAATTACAAAGCATATCTCAATATTCCCTCTTAATTCACATAGCTAAGTGACATCATTCCAAGCATAGTTCTCAGTTCTTCGAATCTTCCCTTTTGCAATGGCTTGGTCATTGCGTCAGCTACTTGAAGTTCCGAACAACAGTACTCCAGATTCAGCTTCTCATTGTTGACTTGATCACGCAGGAAGTGATATCTGGTCTCTATGTGCTTCGACCTACCATGTGCGACAGGGTTCTTAGCGAGATCTATCGCAGACTTGTTGTCGATCAACAACTTCATTGCTTCGACCCTGTGCAGCCCAGTTTCGACCAATAACATGCTCAGCCATGATGCTTGACATGCTGCAAAGGAAGCAGCCACATACTCTGCTTCACAAGAGGATAACGCAACTATACTTTGCTTCTTCGAGCACCAAGAGATGGGCGTCGTTCCATGCATGAAGACATACCCACTTGTGCTCTTTCGATCACTCTTGTCGCCACTCCAGTCGGAGTCTGTGTAACCAAACACTTCAGCGTTATTCTTCGACTCAGACTTGCTAGGGAAGAGAATACCATAACTTTGTGTTCCCTTTATATACCTTAGCACTCTTTTTGCAGCTACTAGATGGGAGCTTTTCCGCTTCTCCATGAATATGCTGATCATTCCGACACTAAACATAATGTCAGGTCGAGTGTTGCACAAGTACCTTAGGGATCCCACAATCTGTTTGTAGAGGGTGGCATCTACTTCAATCCCTTCATCGCCTTTCGACAGCTTGTTGCTTGTGTCAGTTGGTGTCGAAACCTCCTTACAGTTGATCATGTCGAATCTCTTCAGGATATCAGCTGCATACTTCGACTGATGCAGAAATATTCCCTTCTTCGACTATGTAAATTCCATTCCTAAGAAATATGATAAATGTCCTAGATCACTCATTTTGAACTCAGACATCATCACTTTCTTAAAGGTTTCGACTTCGACCTCATTGCTGCCAGTTACTAGTAGATCATCTACATACAGGCACAGTAGCAATTGAGTCGAAGTTCCATTCTTTTTAACATATACACCATGTTCATTGGTGCATCTAATGAACTTCTGAGCTAAGAGAAAACAATCAATTCTCTTGTTCCATGCCCTTGGTGCTTGCTTGAGTCCATATAGGGCCTTCTCAAGCTTGAATACCTTGTCTTCTTGTCCCTTCGACTCAAAACCAGGTGGTTGGCAAACATATACTTCCTCCTCCAGAGGTCCATTGAGAAATGCTGACTTTACATCAAGTTGATGTAGGGGCCAGCCTCTGTGACTTGCCAATGCCACTACCAATCTTATTGTTTCGATTCTGGCTACAGGGGTAAAGACTTCATTGAAATCCAAACCAGGTTTCTGTAGGAAACCTTTGGCTACTAACCTAGCCTTATACTTGGCCACTTCTCCATTAGGTTTGACTTTGGTCTTGTAGACCCATTTCACACCTATTGCCTTCTTCTGCTTTGGAAGTTCGACTAGCTTCCAAGTACCATTTTTCTCTATTGACTTCAACTCGTCAATCATGGCTTCCTTCCACTGTTTGTGATTCAAGGCTTGCTCCAGGTTCACTGGTTCTGCTTCAGCCATCAGTGCGAAGTGTGTCAGGTCTCCCTCTGCTGTAATAGCAGAATCTGGGAACGTGTCGAATCCATCTAGCCTTACTGATCTCTGCCTTTCCCTCTGTGACCTTCTGATAGGTTCGACAGCAATGGGTTCTTCAGGTTCTTCGGTTTCAGTGACTTCATTCTGATCATCTAGATCCTGAGCTTCGTCGAAGTCCATCACTGTAGATTTTTCATAGCCTTCTTCCCAGTTCCAACGCTTCGACTCATCTACTATGACATCCCTGCTTCTCACCACTTTCTTCGACCCAGGATCATACAGTTTGTATGCTCCTGTCGAATGGTAGCAAACAAGGATCATTTGTTGTGCTCTATCATCTAGCTTGCTTCTTTGTTGCTCAGGGATATGTCTGTAACATAATGAGCCAATTATTCTGAGATGCTTGACACTTGGCTTTCTTCCTAACCAAGCTTCTTCAGGTGTCCTCCCAATCAATCTCTTTGTAGGACACTTATTCAGAATATACATTGCTGTGGCTACAAGTTCTCCCCATAGACTGTGAGGAAGCTTCTTTTCTTTCATCATGCTTCTCACCATGTCGAGGATAGTTCTGTTTTTCCTCTCAACAGTTCCATTATGCTGAGGTGTGTAAGGTGAAGTGACTTCATGTACAATTGCTTCATTTTCACAGAATTTTTCAAATTCATGTGAGTTGTACTCACCACCTCCATCAGTTCTAAGGGTTTTGATTGCACATTCACTTTGCTTCTCAATCATTACCTTGAAGTTTCTGAACACTCCCAGTACTTCACTCTTCCTTTTAATCAAGTACACCCATGTCATTCTAGTGTATTCGTCAATGAAGGTGACAAAGTACTTGTTCCCTCCTAATGAACTTACCTCAAATGGACCACAAACATCAGAAAATATCACCTCCAACTTCTTCTCTGCTCTGCTAGGCACCTCTGACTTGAAGGAGTTTCTTGGTTGCTTCGACTTGCAGCAACACTCACATACTTCGACAGGTACCTTTACTGCAGGCAACCCATGAACCATCTTCTTTTCATGTAGTTGACTCAAGCTCTTGAAGTTTAGGTGGCCAAATCTTCTGTGCCACTTCCAGTGCTCCTCTTCGACAGTAGTTTTGAGGCATTTCTCTTCGACTACTTGCAACTTGATCTTGAAGGTTCTGTTACTCTGCATCGACACCTTCAGGATCATCTTCTTGTTTGAATCAAACAAGCTGAGACAGTTATTATCCATCTCGACAGAGAATTTCTTCTCAATCATCTGCCCAATACTTAGCAGATTGCTCTTCATCATTGGTATATAAAATACCTTTTGAATATAGCACCACTTACCATCTTTCGACAGGAACTTTATGGTACCAATTCCTTCTGCAGTGACTCTGCTGTTGTCTGCAAATCTGATTCTTTTGCTTATCTGCTTTAATTCGACAAACCATTCCTTGTGGCAGCACATGTGGTTCGAACATCCTGTGTCGAGATACCATTCGACAGACTTCTCTTCAGTCGAAGTTGTATCTGCCTTCAACAACAGTAATTCTGGGTCAGTAGCTGTCATGAGGGATAATTCTTCATCATCATTGATGGCTATGTTGGAGGCATCACCAGTGTTACCACTGCCCTGCCATACACACATAGCATAAGTATTTTGAGCATCACAAGTGTTTCCACATTCACTAGTGTTCCGACTGTTTTGTTCGCTACTTTCAGCAATTTCTTCATTGAGATGAATGTCTTCTTCAATCTCATCTTCGACTGCCATTAGCATTAACCCTTCTGAGTCAGAGTCAGATTATGTGTCTCCATCACTTGCAAATTTGGCTTCAGCATTTGTTCCTATAATGCCCAAATTGCTGACAGTTATAACACTGCACTTTCGACAGATCTTGCTTCTTCTTGTCGAAAGATCCTTGTTCTTTCTTCTTGCTGCTTGATCCCTTTTCTTTACCCTTCTCTTTCTTGTTGTTTGCTTTCCAGTTTTTCTTAGAGGAGTATGATAACAAGGCTTGTTCAGTTTCTTTCTCTGAACTTCTCTGCCTTATTCTCAATTCATGAGCCTCTAAGGAACCTTGAAGTTCATCTAACTTCAATTCATCTAGGTTCTTGGATTCTTCAATAGCAGTAACAACATAGTCGAATTCCTGGGTTAAGGATCTAAGTACCTTTTCGACTTTACTTGTTTCCGACACAGTTTTACCATTGCCTTTCATTTGATTAGTTAAAGCTACTAACCTCGTAATGAATTCTCCAATTGATTCTCCATCTTTCATCTTCAAGGCCTCGTACTGTTTTCTGAGCGACTGTAGGCGTATCTTCTTCAGTCTATCTGCTCCTCCATACGAGTTCTTGAGGACATCCCACGCTGCTTTTGCCGAATCGCAATCAATGATCACACTACAAAAAAACGTTATTTGCGACGGACATTAGCGACGGAATATTATTCCCTCGCTAAAACTGACATTAGCGGCGGAATTTGCGATGGAATTACCAACGGAAGTTAGTGCATTAGCGACGGAACAGTCCGTCGCTAATTGTTTGGAGGGAAACTGAAATCTGAACAGCACGGAAACCGAAGCGATTAGCGACGGAAATACTGGTCCCTCGCTAATGTTTTTGACCGTTCCACCTTGGTTAGCGAGAAGGGATTAGCGACGGAATAGTCCCTCGCTAATTCCGTCGCTAACCCCAATTAAATAGAATCAGATCCCTTTTCCTCTTTCTGTTTTCTCTTGTCTCTCACTCCCTCACTCTTCTCTCACGACCCCAACCCCACCACACCCTTTCCAGCACCACCACCCCACGACCACCGCACCACCGCCACCACACCACCGCTCACCCGTCGCTCCTCTCTCTCTCCTACGCGACGTCGCTCTCTCTCCTACGCGAACACTTCTCTCACCGGAGCTCTCTGTTTTCGCCACCACCGGAGCTCGCCCTCCTCACCACCGGAGCTCTACCTTTGGAGGTTTTTTTTTACTGATTTTTTTTACCAACTGATTTTATTTGATATTGTTTTGTTAGGATTTGTAAAATTAATTTTGTGATATTGTTGTTTGGTAATTTTAGTGAATTTAGTTTTGTGATATTGTAAAATTAATTTTTGATATTGTTTTAGTGAAATTGTGTTTAGGATTAGAAATTGAAATTGGGTAGAAATTGAAATTGTGTTTTAGGTTTTAGGATTAAGTTTAGGATTTATAGAAATTGTGTAGGATAAAAATTGTTTGTTGAAATTGAAATTGTTTGTTGAAATTGAAGAAGTTGTTTTGTTGAAATTGAAATTAATAGTGAATTGATTTATGTTTTTTGCTTGAAATTGAAATTAATAGTTGAAATTGAAGTTGATATTGAAGTTGTTGTTGAAATTAATAGTTGAAATTGAAGTTAGTTATTGAAATTGAAGTTGAAATGGTTTAGGATTGAAATTGTTGGTGTTTGAAGTCTCACAACCGCACCGGAGTGCGCACCGTCACCGAACCACGTACCGCACCGGACCTCAATCTCATAACGGTTAGTTTCCAAAATAAATTAATTGTTGTTTTCATGAACCCTAGGTTAGATGACTGTGTGTTGTTGATGGAAAAGGGTGAGGTGATGTCGTCCCCCACCCCCATATTTTGCTCGAAATCATCTCCATTGAGATAATTGCGAGGCGATACTAACAATAGTAAGG
The DNA here is from genome assembly GCA_039519185.1 of Astragalus membranaceus. Classification (NCBI taxonomy): domain Eukaryota; kingdom Viridiplantae; phylum Streptophyta; class Magnoliopsida; order Fabales; family Fabaceae; genus Astragalus; species Astragalus membranaceus. The sequence goes on from CM076850.1 coordinate 115,266,585, forward strand.
TTGGGAGTTATATGAAATAACTTCCTTCACTATTTGGATGGAAAAGGGTTTTGTGCTGTCCTTGACCCCCATACTCGGCTCGGAATCATCTCCACTGAGATCATATTGATGCCACTAACTTGATAGATTATTGGGAATGTTAAGGGAATCTAACACGTTTTTTAAATGTGTGTAGATGAATTTGTATGAATTTAATCGTGAATGGGTGTATGATCGGTTATATCCGAGAAGAGCGGGTTTGAAGGAATCTTTTGTAATTGGGGTTGAACAGTTTCTTGTGGTAGCGTGGCGACATGAATTGGCTAAACGGGAAAAGGGGGTTAGATGTCCATGCTTAAAATGCGACGGTGTACCTATTAGGACCGATAATGAAATCAGGGAGCACTTGTATCAATGGGGGTTTAGGCCTAATTATTGGATTTGGGTGGACCATGGAGAACAACGACGTCAAAATTTTGAGGTAGGGGCTTCAAGCAGTTCTGGTGTTGGTGTTCCACGTAATGAAATTTTTGAGTCGATGGAAAACATGATTTGTGATGGTCTCAGGGTGAATGTGCCATTTGATGAGCCTCAATATGACGATCATGATGAACTTCCAAATGAAGAAGCACAAAAATTTTATAATTTGTTAAGATATTCAAACAAACTGTTGTTTGAAGGCTCGCCACAGTCAAAATTATCTATGTGTGTGAAACTTTTAGCTCTCACGTCCATGAGTAATATTTCTGAGGTGGGTTTAGACGATGTGACTGAAATGATGTTGGAAGCGACACCTAATAAGGATAATTTGCCAAAAAGTTATTATGAAGCAAAGATGTTAGTTTCGAAGCTGGGATTGAAATTTAAGAAGATTGATTGTTGTGAGAAAGGGCACATGTTGTTTTACAACAACGAATTTGGTAAAAATGATGGTGAGCTACTTGAATGCAAATTCTGTGGAAAGCCACGGTATCATGATCGTAAAGGGGTAAAACGTAATTATAAACCTATCCTTGTAAAGTCGATGTTCTATTTGCCTATAGTTCCAAGGTTGCAAAGAATGTTTACATCGACCAAAATTGCGCAGAAAATGACTTGGCATTATGACAATAGGCGTACCTCAGACGACATTTTACGCCACCCATCCGACGGTGAAGCGTGGAAGCACTTTGATCAAGTGCATTCAGATTTTGCCTCAGACCCACGGAATGTTCGGCTTGGCTTGTGCTCTGATGGGTTTACTCCATATATCCAAGCATCGGCGTCACCCTACTCTTGTTGGCCAGTCATTGTTACCCCTTACAATCTTCCTCCTGAGATGTGCATGACTAAACCGTATATGTTTTTGACTTGTCTGATACCTGGTCCATCCAATTCAAAAGCTAACATTGATATCTTTTTGGAACCTTTGATTGATGATCTTAAGAGATTGTGGGGGGGGGGGTGTTTTGACATATGATGCAGCACGAAAGAAAATTTTTATGATGAGAGCCGCATTGATGTGGACAATTAACGACTTTCCTGCTTATGGTATGTTGTCTGGTTGGGGGACTCACGGTAAATTGGCATGTCCCCACTGTATGGAACACACAAAGGCGTTTACGCTAAAGTACGGGGGCAAGAGTTCTTGGTTTGACTCGCATCGCACATTCTTACCGCAAGATCATAAATTTAGAAAGAACAAGAAGGCCTTCAAGAAAGGGGCAGTTGAAACAGATGGACCACCGCCTTTGTTGACATCAGGTGAAATCTGGAGCAGAGTTATGGATTTGCCACAAGCCACAGAGGTAGGGGAGCTCACCCGGCTGGATGGTTATGGACAGGTGCACAATTGGACAAAAAAAAGCATATTTTGGAATCTCCCATATTGGAAAGATAATTTGTTGAGGCCCAATCTTGATGTTATGCACATCGAGAAGAATTTCTTTGACAACATATTTTTCACTATGATGAATGTGAAAGATAAAACCAAAGACAATAATAAGGCTAGATTGGATTCTGCTCTTTATTGTAGCAAACATCGATCTGATTTGAATTTGGTGGAAATGCCTAATGGGAAGATGTTAAAACCCAAAGCCAAATACTGCCTAACACCAGATGAAGCGAAAGATGTTTGTCGATGGTTGAAAGAATTGAGGATGCCAGATGGTTATTCTTCTAACCTTGCAAGATGTGCCGATGTGAACACCAGGAAGAAGTATGCGATGAAAAGTCATGATTGTCATGTATTCATGGAGTGTTTGCTTCCAATTGCTTTTAATTCATTACCAAAGTGTGTTTTGGAACCACTTATTGAAGTGAGTCAATATTTTAAAAATATGTGCTCTTTAACATTGAGAAGGGATGATCTTATTAAGATGGAGCAGAATATTCCTTTCATTATTTGTAAGTTGGAGAGAATATTTCCTCCCGGTTTCTTTGATTCCATGGAGCATCTACTGGTTCACCTTGCGTATGAAGCAAGGCTTGGTGGACCAGTTCATTATAGGTGGATGTATCCATTTGAGAGGTAATTATCTATTTCAACATTTTATTAAAATTATCTTAATTAGTATGATTATTAGTTTAATGAAGTATTTTTCGTTCAACAAATAGATTAATGGGTGATTATAAACGATCGGTGAAAAATAAAGCTAGAGTTGAAGGATCGATCTGCACAGCTTATCTACACCGTGAAACAATTTATTTTTGTTCACATTATTTCAACAACTTTATGTTGTCAACAAATAATAGAAATGAAATGGAGATTGAAGAAGAAAGACACCCGCTCACTTTATCTGGATTTATCAAACCTGGTCGCCCTTCGGGAAAGAAGTCAACCAACTGCTTATCAGATAAAGAGCATAAATCAGCACATGTTCATGTCTTGATCAATTGCACTGAAGTTAAACCATATCTTGAGTAAGTATGCTCCAATTCAGTTGTTAATCTATACTGTATGATGTTAAATCATATTTTGATCAACTTTCAATCTTTTTCAGTGCATTCTTACGAATTGAGGGTATAGGCGCTGAAGAATCTTCTATTCGTATACATGAAAGTTTTCCATCCTGGTTTAAGACTAGAGTAAGTAACCAAATCCCCAAGGCGCTGAATAATTCTTTAAAGTAGATATGAGACATGACTTATTTTTCCATATGTTGTTTACTTAGGTGTATGAAGCAGAACCAACTCCCCAAATCCGACACTTGAGGAACTTAGCCGATGGTCCTTTTCTTGAGGTGACCGAGTGGCACACGTACCTAGTTAACGGTTACAAATTTGACACCCAATCATGGAGTGAGGGGAAAAAACAATTAATAGTGGGGTATATGTTAAAGGTGAAACAGGAGGGGGTGAAAATGACTACTACGGTGTGATTGAACACATATATGAACTTGAATACCCACCGTTAGACTTTGAAAAGAGAATAGTTTTGTTTTTTTGTAGATGGTTTGATCCATCGGTTAGAGGAATGAAATTGAATCCAAAATGTAATACCGTGGACATTCAAATGAATGGAAGGTATAAACTTTATGATCCGTTTATCATGGCAGAAAATGTGAGGCAGGTGTATTATGTTCCATATCCATCAACTCAGAGAGGATGGTGTGTTGCAATTAAGACAAAACCACGGGGTCGCATTGAAGCCATTGATGCGGAGGATGAGGTTCCTTATCAGGTGGATGAAATTTCAGGAGTAGATGAGGTAATTGAATTTGAACCGATTGACTCATTATGTGATGATCGACGACTAGTTGAAGAAGTTGATGAAGATGAAGAACACAATGAAGATGAAGAAGAGAATGAAGATGAAGAACAGAATGAAGATGAAGAAGAGAATGTTGTATTTGATTAATCTTATATATATTGTCTACTTATGTTGACTCCTTATGTTGTCTTTAAATTTATTAGAATCATTAATATATCAATATTGTTCTTGTTAATTTACTTTATTTAAATTATTTATAAATATATATAATTAATGTTGTTAGTATCACATTTCGTTTCTATTTTTTCATAGATATGGATCCAGGAGGAGGTTCTGACCCACTGAGACGTAATAATAAAGGGAAGAAGACTATGACCGATGAACCTCCTAGGAGGAGGCGTCATCGTGAAGTGGAACTTAATATTGGGAATATGAGGGGTCATATGTATATGGGCCCACCAGCTACCGCCCCACAACCTCCGCCTCCATCTGGCCCCGGATGGTATCATTTACCATCACATGGGCATTATATGGGCCCAGCAGATGCGTATGCAGGGTATGGCCCACCAGCTGGGTATGGCCCACCAGCTGGGTATGGCACATCAGCTGGGTATGGCACACCAGCTGGGTATGGCACACCAGTTGGGCATATAGGCTCATCATCTGGACATATGGGCCCATCAGCTGGACATATGGGCCCATCAACTGGGTTATCTATGCCTACACCAGAGCCCCAGGATGATATTCAGCATGATGTTGGTGTTGGTAATGTTGAAGGTGATTCATCCACTGATGACGAGAGAGTGGAGGTGGTTGTTATTAATGGTATTAGACTCAAAGTCATTTATAGCCGTGGTAACGCGTAAGTATTATATTGTTTGTTTTCTTAAAGTTAATTATGCAACGACTTATATATATTTGATTGTTCGATATATCTTTCATTATGCAGGCTTCTTCCTGCAAAGGTAGCTTCATCAAGCATCACCTATGTCATCCGGAAAAAATATTTTCAAAAGTTCCATAAAAAGTGGAGCAAAGTCGAAGAAGATGACAGGAAGGATCTGCTTGACTTCTTTAGGGTAAGTGTCAATTATTTTGTCATTACTTATATTGTTTGTTTAAATTTTATGTTTAATAACGTTTAATATAATTACTAATAGATATTTTCATTTTACTTAATACAGACCAAGGTAACTTGGGACATAGAAGAAGATGACAATGTGCGGAGACTTTTTTTCAAAAGGATGGGCGCTCAGATTTCAGATTTGCTTTATAAGCTGCGGTGTAAAGATAAGAAGCCTGACTTCATGGGTGATGATAGTTGGAATGCCTTCAAGAGCCATTGGGCTACCGAGACTTTCAAGAAAAATGCTGCAAGCGCCAAAAACAATAGAAACTCGGAAAAGGGTGGCTCGCTTCACTGCGGCGGGTCCATCAACCAGGCTCAGCATGCTGCTAGATTGGTAAATTATTTTACAAATCTGTGTGTTTTTTTTTACATTATTTAATTAGTTAGCAATTTTTGAAAATGTGTTTCATTTTACAGAGTAAAAAGGCAGGACGCCCTATCACTGCTCCTGAGCTGCATAGAGCCACACATGTGAGGAAAGGCACTGGCGAGTATGTTGATGAGCGCTCCAAGATGACTCAGGTAAATATACAAATTGATTTGTATTATATATAATGTTGCTTTGTCAGAATGGAGCGCTAATTTGTGGTTATTCAAAACAGGAGCAAGTAAATGAGTTCATGACTCAGCTAACTCAGGGGAGCTGGGACCCTGAAGCACTTGGCCAACTTACTCCTGAGATGATAGATCTGGCAAATCAACATTGGAAGAAGACAGTTGGTTGGTCTAAGGGTCACCTGTATGGTACGGGGCCCTTGGCTCCATGTATGGGCAAGTCTGGGGCCGGGAGTAGCAAAAGACGTAGTCGGCCAGCTTCTACTCCTGCAGATACAGAGCATGTGAGGCAGATGGAGCAGGAGCTGCAGTCTACTCGACAAGAGCTGTAGTCTACTCGACAGGAGCTGCACGATACTCGACAGGAGGTCAGGACCTCTTCTGAGGCGATGAAAAAGATGCAGCAAAACTTTGAGAAGGTGAGTCGTAGGCAGGCGATGATGTTAAAGTATTTTAAGAATATGCAGCAAAATCAGCAGCAAGATGAGGAGGAAGATGAGGAGGAAGATGACGAGCAAGATGAGGAGCAAGCTGAGGAGTCTGATGGTGGCAGCTTTTAGTGTTGTTGATTAACGTTTTTGTTATAACATTTCAGATTAAGTGTTGTGGATTCAAATTTTATCCTCGTAATTTTTATTTATTGAAGTGTTGTTGATTAAGTGTTGTTGATTAACGTTTTTGTTATAACATTTCAAATTTAAACTGTTTTATATAGTTTAGATTTTATTATTTATTAATAAAATAAACAGGTATAAAAGCAGATTAATAAAAAAATACAATCAGATGGGCATTAGCGAGGGAATTATAGCGAGGGAAATTGGACGCGTGGCTAGGCGTTAGCGAGGGAATTAGCGAGGGAAAGTGGACGCGTGGCTAGGCATTAGCGAGGGATTTAGCGAGGGAAAGTGGACGCGTGGCTAGGCATTAGCGAGGGAATTAGCGAGGGAACGTGGACGCGTGGCTGTCTGAATTTTCCCACGTGGCTGCCATTAGTGAGGGAATTAGCGACGGAATGTACTGTCGCTAATTAGCGACGGACTCAGATTCCCTCATTAATCCCATTAGCGAGGAGCAGTTTAGCGACGCAACAGGTCCCTCGCTAATTCCCTCGCTAACGGTCATTAGCGACGAAATTTCGTCATTTTGCGAGGGAAATTTCCGTCGCTAATAACCAATTTTTTGTAGTGTCAGGTTTAGGATGTTGGAATCAACACTTTGGTGAATCAAGAACAGTCCTTTTCCATCTTTCTTTCTCAGCGAATGGTGGTTGTTCCTCACTGTAACGCCCCAGAAATAATTTGGGTGTATATTTAATTAATTAATTAAGTGGTGTTTGGTGGAGTGTATTAAAACAATAATGGGGTAATTAATTAATTAAGAGGTGGTGTGTTAAGTAAAGAAGGGAGTGGAGTTTAGTAAATAAAAGAGGGAGTGGTGGAAGTAATTTAAGGTGGTGCAAATAGGAGTCTAGGGTAAAAATAAATTAAAGAAAAGGGAGTGAAAGAGAGAGTAATGGGCCGGGTTGTGCTGAGGCGTGGGATTCATCAAGGTTAGGGGGCTCTCCTTTCTTAATTAATAACCTATTGGATTAGTAATTATAGTAGTTAGGTCGTAGAGATGAATTGTGAATTGAATTGTTATACTGTGATGATTGTGAATTGAATTGTTATACTGTGATGATTGTGAATTGAATTGTTATACTGTGATGATTGTGAATTGAATTTGTTGATGATCTACGAGATAGGAGATGTTGATTATTTTGGCTAACAATCAATCTCTAGGACTTTGTCTACTCTGTTAGTTTGTTACATTGTTAAATTGATATCAATACTAGCTTGCCTCATCTATACTGGAACCCTGGATACAAAAAAAAAATAAAATATTAAATCCTTTTAGAAACATTTTCCGTTGCTAGTTGTCCAAAGACTCGAGTTTATAGCTACAAGCTGAATCATAATCATTGGATGTCTAGGTGGTCCATAACGGGATTGCTGAAATTGATAAAACAAAAGAATTTAGTGCCTGGTTACAACCTTGTATGCTAAGTGTTAGATTGTTGGCTGTTGGTGTTATTTGGTGAAATTGGTGATCTTCATGGTGGTCGGAAATATATTGGTGAGTTGGTGTCTGGGTAAATTTAACTGGTGATTTAACTGACCATAATTCTGAGTTCGGTGGTTCCTAGGTGTCTTAGGCGTGTGTGCAAAATGCTGTTTTGGTCCCGGATAGCTAAGTGATGTTTGAGTGTCTTTACGAAAATGCCCTTAGTGGTCAACGTGCGAGTGTTTTTGGTGATATTTGGTGAGCTGAATATTTATTAGATGTTGGTGAGCTGAATACTTGTTAAATGTTGGTGAGCTGAATATTTGTTAAATGTTGGTGAGCTGAATATTTGTTAGATGTTGGTGAGCAGAATACTTGTTAAATATTGGTGAACTGAATTAATTATTGGTGAGCTGAATTACTTATTGGTGAGCTAAATAATTACTGGTGAGCTGAATTGATGTTGGTGAGTGTGATAACCGTGGCTATGGTGTTTTTGTGCGTGTATGTTGCATGGTCCTAGAGTCACATTATCATGTGCATATTTTGGTGAGCAGAGGCTTCGGCCTAGTTATTTTGGTGAGCAGAGGCTTCGGCCTATCTTGGTGAGTGCCCTCAAGGCAAGTTTTTGGTGTTGATGGATCCACATGCATATGTCTAGGAGTTGGGTCGCATTGCATACATGTCATATACCCTCGTTGTTGCCTGTGAATGAATAAAGTGACGGTGTGCTATTAGAGCTGTGTGTGTGGGTGTTGTGTCTCAGTGATGTGAAATGATGGTGTGCTATTATTAATGTGAAGTGGTGCTATTCGTTGCCTGATCTATATATTGTTGATCTTATATGTTATTACTTATGAAATGAGACTCACCCTACTGCTTTTATGTTGCTTCTCATGTCGGCAACGTGCAGGTGACGACGAGCGAAGGTGATCTAGTACCTTCTAACTAGTGGGTCGAGTCAGCTCTGATACGTAGCACCAGGGGGGCGTTAGTTTACTATTTTATTTAATTTGATGTCGAGCTATATTTTCGGTGATGTAATTTGATATTGTCAGATTTGGTGAATTATTCCGCTGCGATGTTTTTATACTTATATATTAATTTCAGAAATATAATACGTTGGTGTTTTAAATGTGGCACCCTCTCGTGGTTGCATTAAAATGGTTTTTTTTTTGCGAACTCTGATTTTTTTAAATTAACTAAATAATAGTTATTAGTAAAAGGGGGTGTTACAAGTTGGTATCAGAGCAGGTCGGTCTGTCCGGCCGGTAGTTGAGTCGTCGTGTTGAGTAACATTGAGTTTGTTACTCGTGTCTGAATTCTGTTTTCCTGTTGCAGTGCTTGAATGGCCAGACGGGACGATGCTGCACTTGCTGCTGCCTTGCAGGCTATAGCCGGGGCGATGGGTAATATACCCGGTGTTGTTAATGACGGGGCGCGCAATTTGGCTACATTCCAGAGAGAGAACCCACCCACCTTTAAGGGTCGGTACAACCCGGATGGAGCGTTGTCATGGCTGAAGGAGATAGAGCGGGTCTTTCGTGTCATGGAGTGTACTCCAGCTCAGAAAGTGAAGTTTGGGACTCATATGTTAACGGAGGAAGCTGAAGACTGGTGGATGGGAATGTTGCGAAGGTTAAGTGATGCTGGTGAGGAAGTGACCTGGGAGGTTTTCACAAGAGAGTTCAAGAGAAAGTACTACCCTGAGGATGTGCGAGCCAAGAAAGAAGTGGAGTTTTTAGAGCTGAAGCAGGGAGACAAGACTGTGGCTGATTATGCCGCCAAGTTTGAGGAGCTGGCCCAATTTTGTCCTTATTATGCTAACGATGCCAATTCTGAATTTTCAAAATGTGTCAAGTTCGAGAGTGGTCTACGTCCTGATATAAAGAAAGCAATTGGATATCAAGAAGTTCGGGTCTTCGCTAGATTGGTTGATAAGTGTAGGATTTTCGAGGAGGATAGTAATGCTGCTTACAAGATTGTAAAGGAGAAGAGGAGTGCTCAGTATCGTGAGAAGCCCTACGATGTTTCTGGAGGTAAGGGCAAAGGGAAAGCTGATGATTCAGGCAAGAAGTCAAGTGGGGGAGAGGCCCCTGCGAATGTTGTGTGCTACAAGTGTGGGAAGCCCGGTCATAAGAGTTTTGATTGTCCAGATAACAAGTGCTTTAAATGTGGTAAGGGAGGCCACATAGCTGCCAAGTGTGAGAAGAAAGAGGTCGTCTGCTACAGCTGCGGAGAGGTGGGGCATATTAGTACCAATTGCTCCAAGCCAAAGAAGGAGGGCTCTAGTGGGAGGGTGTTTGTTTTAGCAGGTGCTGAGTCGGCGGAGGAGTGATGATAGTATCAGAGGTACGTATTCCGTTAAGGGTACTCCGCTAGAATCTACTGTTATATCGATGCTACTTGTTGTTTTGTTATTGTTGCATGCGGTGAATGATTAAGTGCTGTGATAACTGTTGTAACTGTAATGTGTTGCCTGGTGTGTTTCTCTGTGTTCCTTGTCGACCTTCGACAGAGACTTGTTGTGAATCCTTGTTGTTTGCCGTTGGGTGAGTTAATCGTAACCGTGAGTATGAACTGGTTAGAACATAACCATGTTCCTAGTAGTTGAATTTTCGAGGACGAAAATATTCTAAGTGGGGGAGAGTTGTAACGCCCCAGAAATAATTTGGGTGTATATTTAATTAATTAATTAAGTGGTGTTTGGTGGAGTGTATTAAAACAATAATGGGGTAATTAATTAATTAAGAGGTGGTGTGTTAAGTAAAGAAGGGAGTGGAGTTTAGTAAATAAAAGAGGGAGTGGTGGAAGTAATTTAAGGTGGTGCAAATAGGAGTCTAGGGTAAAAATAAATTAAAGAAAAGGGAGTGAAAGAGAGAGTAATGGGCCGGGTTGTGCTGAGGCGTGGGATTGATGGCTGAGGATAATAAAACATGAATAAGGAGAAGTATTGCAAAAACAGAGAGGGAGAGGAAACGCGAATTGAGAAGAAAGAAGGGAATACGAAGAAGAATTCGGAATCAGAGAGAAAGAGAAACAGAAACGCGAAGGAGAAGAGAAGAAGGAAGCGCAGCTGAGAGAAAGAAAGGAAAGGAAATCGCGAATAGGGAGAAAGAAAAAAAAAAGGCCAGCCGCGTGAAGAGAAGAAAGAAACAGGAAGGGAAGGGAGAAGCTTGCCACTTGAGTGATTTTGGTGTTGTTGGAGTCCTTCAATTCAAGGTTAGGGGGCTCTCCTTTCTTAATTAATAACCTATTGGATTAGTAATTATAGTAGTTAGGTCGTAGAGATGAATTGTGAATTGAATTGTTATACTGTGATGATTGTGAATTGAATTGTTATACTGTGATGATTGTGAATTGAATTTGTTGATGATCTACGAGATAGGAGATGTTGATTATTTTGGCTAACAATCAATCTCTAGGACTTTGTCTACTCTGTTAGTTTGTTACATTGTTAAATTGATATCAATACTAGCTTGCCTCATCTATACTGGAACCCTGGATACAAAAAAAAAAATATATATATTAAATCCTTTTAGAAACATTTTCCGTTGCTAGTTGTCCAAAGACTCGAGTTTATAGCTACAAGCTGAATCATAATCATTGGATGTCTAGGTGGTCCATAACGGGCTTGCTGAAATTGATAAAACAAAAGAATTTAGTGCCTGGTTACAACCTTGTATGCTAAGTGTTAGATTGTTGGCTGTTGGTGTTATTTGGTGAAATTGGTGATCTTCATGGTGGTCGGAAATATATTGGTGAGTTGGTGTCTGGGTAAATTTAACTGGTGATTTAACTGACCATAATTCTGAGTTCGGTGGTTCCTAGGTGTCTTAGGCGTGTGTGCAAAATGCTGTTTTGGTCCCGGATAGCTAAGTGATGTTTGAGTGTCTTTACGAAAATGCCCTTAGTGGTCAACGTGCGAGTGTTTTTGGTGATATTTGGTGAGCTGAATATTTATTAGATGTTGGTGAGCTGAATACTTGTTAAATGTTGGTGAGCTGAATATTTGTTAAATGTTGGTGAGCTGAATATTTGTTAGATGTTGGTGAGCAGAATACTTGTTAAATATTGGTGAACTGAATTAATTATTGGTGAGCTGAATTACTTATTGGTGAGCTAAATAATTACTGGTGAGCTGAATTGATGTTGGTGAGTGTGATAACCGTGGCTATGGTGTTTTTGTGCGTGTATGTTGCATGGTCCTAGAGTCACATTATCATGTGCATATTTTGGTGAGCAGAGGCTTCGGCCTAGTTATTTTGGTGAGCAGAGGCTTCGGCCTATCTTGGTGAGTGCCCTCAAGGCAAGTTTTTGGTGTTGATGGATCCACATGCATATGTCTAGGAGTTGGGTCGCATTGCATACATGTCATATACCCTCGTTGTTGCCTGTGAATGAATAAAGTGACGGTGTGCTATTAGAGCTGTGTGTGTGGGTGTTGTGTCTCAGTGATGTGAAATGATGGTGTGCTATTATTAATGTGAAGTGGTGCTATTCGTTGCCTGATCTATATATTGTTGATCTTATATGTTATTACTTATGAAATGAGACTCACCCTACTGCTTTTATGTTGCTTCTCATGTCGGCAACGTGCAGGTGACGACGAGCGAAGGTGATCTAGTACCTTCTAACTAGTGGGTCGAGTCAGCTCTGATACGTAGCACCAGGGGGGCGTTAGTTTACTATTTTATTTAATTTGATGTCGAGCTATATTTTCGGTGATGTAATTTGATATTGTCAGATTTGGTGAATTATTCCGCTGCGATGTTTTTATACTTATATATTAATTTCAGAAATATAATACGTTGGTGTTTTAAATGTGGCACCCTCTCGTGGTTGCATTAAAATGGTTTTTTTTTTTGCGAACTCTGATTTTTTTAAATTAACTAAATAATAGTTATTAGTAAAAGGGGGTGTTACACTCACCGCTTCTGTGGCGTTTGCTGCCAATGGTGGAACACCATCATTCACGACATCAAGAACATCTTGATACCGAAACAGGACCTTCATCTGTGCGCACCACCGTTCGTAATCCTTTCCATCAAAAATGGGGAGGTTCCCCGGAATACCTCCACCAGAGTTATCACGCATTGCCATGAGTCTTGAAGGATCTTGAAGGATCTTTAAAGCTCTTGATACCAGTTTGTTGGGGAAAAACGGCGCAAGGGGAGAGGGAAAGGAGCGAGAGCGCAGAAAGCTCGGGCAAGACAATGATGCAGTAAAAACTGTATTATGTAAAATCGTTCTACACAAGAATATGTAACTGTACATGCTACTACGTGATCGTACCTGATCAATACGATGGGTTGCTGCTGTCTGATGATGTTGCTCGGTCATTGGAATGAAGGACCGAGTTCTTTGCCGCACGCGGGTGGTACCTGCAAAGGCACTCCAACGCTCAAGTCAGAGGTGCTTCAACGGGCAGGGTCACAAGGTGAGTAAAACGTACCTGAAGCCACATGCTGGTGTGGTATGTATAATGCTGGCTGCGCAGGCGTTCTAGCCGTTGCGCTTTTTGCGGAGCCGGTCGCGTCTTGCGGGGCAAGTCAGGTATTGGGCCGCGCTAGGCCTGTTGGGTAAAATTGGGCTTCGAGCCCACTCCGGAACAGTTGCCCCCCAAGCCTTAGCCCGCCTGTATATATATATATATATATATATATATATATATATATATAGAGAGAGAGATAAGCCATGCCCATGATTTCGACCAGATAAGCCATGCCCATGATTTCGACCAGGCCCACACTTTCGGCTAGGCCCATAATAGGCTTACTTACTACACCTATCTATATTTACAAGCAATTGAATTACAAAGCATTTCTGAATATTAGTAACTGATTTATTAATATTTGACATTCGAAAAATGGTAGGCTCAGGAAAAAGCTTAAAAAATGTTAATGTTTAGCTGGAGGATCCATTGGATTTCTGTGTTTATATTTGAGTATGTTAGAATGAAGAGGATCTAAATTAATTGTGCTCAAAAGCCTAGCTAGAGGAGACAATTACAATACATACACAAATAAACTGTGTAAATTTGATTTTAAGTTGTTATTCTCCTCACTTTGTTCTTCTCCACGTATATACAAGGATTCATGTTTCACCAGAGGCATTGGTTCCATCGACGGAAGGACATTTTACACTTGTTCCATCAACAAGGTATTGGTATTCTTGGTTTAGGGTTATATTATATAATCTTCATGGTGTCTCTACCGACACTTCTCAGCAGAACAATCGTCGCTCTGGCAATCGCTCTCGCTCTCGTGGCAACCAAGGTCGCGGAGGTGGGCGTGGTAACCGCAGTGCACCTCGGTCTGGAGCTTCCAATGCCCCTCCATCATGGCCTTCTCCTCCTTGGCAGCAACAGCAGCAGTATCCACCCTGGCAACAATGGGGTTGGGCCCCACCACCATGGACCATGCCACCGTGCCCGTATCCCACATCTCAGTGGACACGCCCAACTGGTCCTCCCAAGCAGTCAGGCATCCTAGGACAGCGTCCTCAGGCATATACTACTACTACCTCTCCGACACCGACAGACATCGAGGCATCTATGCACACCATGTCTCTCAACACTCCTGAGGACCCGTGGAACATGGACACTGGCGCATCCACTCACACTTTAGCATCACAAGGTAATCTCTCGTCTTATTTTCCTTTAAGTAATTCAAATCAGAAAATCATTGTTGGTAATGGCCATAGTATCCCAATTCACGGCACCGAACACACACAAATAGCCACCCCTTACAAACCGTTACACTTAAACAATGTCCTACATGCCCCGAATATTATTAAAAATTTGATTTGTTAGGCGACTCACCACTGACAACAATGTTTCTGTTTCCTTTGACCCTTTTGGTTTTACTGTATCTGATTTTCAGACGGGGATGCCTCTCATGAGATGTGACAGTCTTGGCGATCTATATCCAGTCACCACTTCCCCAAGTTTTGTTGGTCTTACGTCTAGTCTCTGGCACGGTCGCCTTGGTCACCCTGGCGCCCATGTTTTCAATTCTCTTCGCAATAATAAATTCATATGTTGTGAACCTTTTAATCCTTCTGTTATTTGTGACTCTTGTGTTTTAGGCAAGCAAGTTAAATTGCCATTTCTTAATTCTCAAACAATAACTTTGATGCCTTTCGATATTTTACATAGTGATTTGTGGACTTCTCCCGTTTTGAGTTCTGCTGGTCATAAATATTATGTTCTTTTCTTGGATGATTTTACAAATTTCTTGTGGACTTTTCCTATTAGCAGAAAATCTCAAGTTTTTGAAATGTTCCAGTCACTTACTAATCTTATTCAAACACAATTCTCACTAAGCGTCAAATCCTTTCAATGTGACAATGGCGGTGAATATAATAATGAGCTATTCCAACAATATTGCGCAAACCATGGTCTTGTTTTTCGCTTCTCTTGTCCTCACACATCCTCACAAAATGGGAAAGCAGAACGCAAAATAAGAACCATTAATAATATGATGCGCACCATGCTAGCTCATTCTTCTGTTCCCCAATCTTTTTGGCATCATGCTCTTCACATGACAACTTACTTGCTAAATATTCTTCCCTGCAAAACACTTCAAGATAAGTCACCTACACAACTCCTATACCATCGTGACCCCACCTACACACACTTACGAGTTTTTGGTTGCTTGTGTTATCCGTTGTTCCCATCGTCTTCAATCCACAAATTACAACCACGCTCTACACCATGTGTCTTTTTGGGTTATCCTTCCAATCATAGAGGTTACAAATGTTTTGACTTGTCAAACAGAAAATTAATAATTTCGAGGCATGTTATCTTTGATGAAACCCAATTTCCCTTCACCAAGATACACTCACCCTCACCCCACTCTTATCACTTCCTCAACGATGACCCACACCCCTATCTTATACACCAGTGGCAAAATCCAACACCCCCACCAGCCACACATAACCAATCACCACCACCAACCATCACGAACCAGCCATCCTCATCAACAAACCAACAATCAGCGCCACCTACCTCTCCAGTCAATCCACCCACTACAATCCCGACTAACTCACCCCCACCAATACAACCACCACCTACACGTACTATCACCACCCGTAGTATGAAAGGCATTACCAAACCCCGTAAACTATTCAACTTATCAATTTCTCACTCAAACCACCCCATCTCTCCCTTGCCCAAAAATCACAAAACAGCCCTATCAGACCCCAATTGGACATCCGCAATGAAATCTGAATTTGATGCTCTTATCAGAAATAAGACGTGGGATTTAGTTCCTCGTCCTTGTGATGCCAATCTCATTCGATGCATGTGGATTTTCAAACATAAGAAAAATTCTGATGGCTCTTTTGAGCGCTATAAGGCTCGCCTTGTTTGTGATGGCAGGTCACAGGTTGCAGGTGTGGATTGTGATGAGACTTTCAGCCCGGTGGTCAAACCAGCTACTATTAGAACAGTACTCACCATTGCTCTTTCTAAATCCTGGCCCATTCACCAACTGGATGTCCAGAACGCATTTCTACATGGTGATCTTCATGAGACTGTCTATATGCATCAACCATTGGGTTTCCGTGATCCTCATCATCCAGATTATGTTTGTCGCCTGAAGAAATCTCTCTATGGTCTCAAGCAAGCACCCAGAGCATGGTACCAACGCTTTGCTGACTATGTAACTACCATTGGGTTTCGACATAGCACATCAGACCATTCTCTCTTCATATATCGACAACAATCTGACATGGCATACATTCTCCTCTATGTGGACGACATCATCCTTATTACTTCTACTCATGTGCTTCGCAAATCAATTATGTCATTATTGGCCACTGAGTTTGCAATGAAAGATCTTGGTCTGCTGAGTTACTTTCTGGGTATCGCCGTCTCTCGCCACCCGGGCGGCCTATTTCTCAGTCAAAGCACTTATGCTTCTGAAATCCTTGAACGTGCCGGCATGACGTCCTGCAAACCGACTGCAACACCTGTCGACACCAAACAAAAACTCAGCACGTCATCGGGCACTGCTTATGAGGATCCCTCTCTCTATCGCAGTCTTGCAGGAGCTTTACAGTATCTCACTTTCACTAGACCTGACATCTCATATGCGGTTCAGCAAGTCTGTCTCCACATGCATGCACCCAAGACAGAACATATGCTGGCTCTCAAACGCATCCTTCGGTATGTCCAGGGCACCATACACTTTGGTCTTCATTTATCTCCATCCCCCATCACGAAACTCATCTCCTACACTGACGCTGATTGGGGTGGATGTCCTGACACCCGACGCTCCACATCTGGGTACTGTGTTTTTCTAGGTGACAACCTCATATCGTGGTCTTCCAAAAGACAGCCCACTCTCTCCCGCTCCAGTGCCGAAGCCGAATATAGAGGTGTTGCTAATGTTGTATCTGAGTCATGTTGGCTCCGTAATCTCTTACTGGAACTCCATTTTCCTATTCCTCAGGCCACTTTGGTGTATTGCGACAATGTCAGTGCCATTTATCTCTCTGGTAATCCTGTACAACATCAGCGCACCAAGCACATTGAAATGGACATTCACTTTGTACGGGAAAAAGTAGCTCGTGGTCAGGCACGCGTACTTCATGTTCCATCTCGACATCAGATTGCAGACATCTTCACCAAAGGCCTTCCTCGCATCCTCTTCGATGATTTCCGGACCAGTCTCAGCGTCCGTGAACCTCCCGCTTCGACTGCGGGGGTGTGATAGAATAGAATATTAGGAATAGCATATTCTGTTATTATTACATATAATTAGTCATAATTGTATAGTTGACTACGGTTACAAAATACTTGTATATATTCTATTCAAATTAATGAGAATGGCGGGCATTCTATTCTTACACTTGAAAGAGTTTTGATGGATCAAGGAAGAGAAATTGGAGGGCAATCTGCAGGAAGAGAGGTGGGAAGCGAAGATGTAAGAGATGTTGAAAGAGAAGATGGAAGAGAGGCAATATGAAAGGGTCAAGTTAATTCAAAGTATGGAGATTGAAATTGAGATGTTTAGAACAATTATATATTTATCATGCAATTGTCATTGTTTGTGTGTTACTTGTATTCACAAGACATGGGAATCTAATTTTGATCTAAGGTAGTTTTGAATTTTAGTTTTGAATATCTTTACCCATATCCACCTCAAGAATTACAATATCATGTTTACCTTTATAGACAAACTTATAGGAGTTTCAAAAGGTTACAGGGGGAGGGGTAAGTAATTACTATTACACCAGAAAAAGGTCTCATTGTGCGCTTGTACTTGTTATCTGATTTTCACGAACGCATGGGCTAAATATTGGTTCAATGATCCCCGGGTTTGGCATATCAAACCATCTTTTTCTCGACTAACAATCATTAAGTTGGTAATAAACAATGTGTCAACTAAGAAAATTAGAGTAGCTGGCACATAATATTTAGAGAATCAATTGAATAAATGGGGTTTCGAATATGTTTTTCTAAGTAGAAATCTTTTCGTAAAAACTTGTTTGATGAGAAAATAATGTAAGTGAAGAAAAACAAGTAAATGACACACGAGATTTATATGGGTTCACCAGCACTTGGTAGCTACCTTTAGTCCCATCAAAATCTTTAGAAAGATTTTCCCTAAAAACATTTTTAGCAATTGCAACCCCATGAGCTTATTCGCCAACCTTGGCTAAACTCCCAACTAACGATTTGACCTCAAGCCTCTAGAGAATGAAAAGCCATGAGCGGGACAATTAGAAGTTTAAATGATAAAAATCAATACACTCTCAGCCGAGAGATTTTATAATCAAAAGCCTTAGAAAAATACTACAGTGTTTTCTATTATCTCTTGGCTTCAGTAGTCGTGCTTCAATGGATATGTACTTTCCAAGTACATAAGCTTTATTGTATGTGGAGTGTTTGAATGATGCTTGATAGATTGAATCACTTGATACAAATTTATCTATTGAGGTTAGGGTTTCTCCTTGAGAGATGACCGCACTAAATGCAATTAGGTTGTTGAGAGATAGAAGGTTTGAGACCTCAACTTGGGAAATTTTTGTCTCTTTGGGCATTATTCTTCTATAATTCCTTACCTTTGTTCCTTTGATTCCTCGTACTTAGATAGTCATTAAATATGTCTTCAAAAAATGACTTTTTATCTTCCAGTAGAGAGAGTGAGAACAGAAGCTTGCGTGAGTAGCTTTAACTAAAACAAATTTTTGCTCGTCAGGCGCCTTACGCTAAATTGGTGCACTCTAATAGTTGAGCCTTTTAATATCAGACACTTTTGGTAACAGAAGGTTTGTGCGTTGATGTAACATCCTAAATCATTTCTATACAATCAGAGTTGTAAACCTCTGCTTAAGGATTTGAATTAAACATAACTTGACGGAATAAACCATCCATAACATACTCCAAGAGGTATAGATACCAAAATGGAAACTTAATGACATAATTGTTAACAGCTCAACATGGGTCATTCGTGAAAACTTGTTCAAATTCAAAAGTAAGATTTACATAAACTACAACTTCGATTACAATAATCATAAGTTAAGGTCTCACAATGATACATAACATAAATCTAGGGTAGACTAAACAAACATAATCTTCATTCCTAAGGATCCTTTAATTTCTTGTAACCCAGTTCAGCAGCTACTTCTTCTCACTTTGCTTTGACTTGCCCCGCTCATCTGTAAAACTCCACATAATAAACAATGAGATACGATCTCAATGAGTTCTTTCGAGACCCCTTACCTTAAACTCTCGGTGTTTTACTTATCTTTTCTCTTATCTTAGCACAACCCAAGCAATTACTACACAATTCCCCCAGAGAACCCACCCGACAATAGCTATTGCCGAGTCAACTTATTTTGGGTCTTGGCTTAAGACTCGTGACTTCCATTTACCAAGTATGCTCTTAGCTTGGGATCATCATCCCCATGGTGTTTTATGTAATTACTTAGAAACTTAACATATTGGTCCTTTTCTCACTCGATAATATACCATACAATTGGTATAAAACTTCATTGTTTGCATATCAAACCTACAATCAATTATCTCATTCAATTGACATATAACATACATAAAATAGCCTCATTGGTGGTCACAATACCTTAGGAAGGATCCAGGAAGGGATTGGAGGAGCATTGGAACCAAAAGAAATAGGAATTAAAGGAGTTAAAATAGGGTGACAGAAGTTGGCGCACAGACCAGGTGTTGTGTTCTGGATATATACACACAAATGGATGTGCAAGTATACACAACCATAACAAGTAATAAAGTGAAAGCAGAGTATCGTTCCCACAGGGATTGAATTAATTTACAAGTTTTAAAATTAATAACTTTAGTGCAAGATACAAAATATCATAATTAAAGAGGTGTGCAAGAATGTAAAAACAGAAAGTAAACAAGCAATTAGAGTTGCGTTGGAAAATATATGATGAAGAAGTAGTTGGAATGTTTTCCACTAGTAAGTTACTTCTGATGCCGGCATTGTGTCATACATGATGCTGGAGCATTGGATGCTGTAGTATTAGATGTGTGCCTTTCGTTCACAGTTGTCAGAGTTTCATTACTAGGAACAACATGTTTGCACCCTTAAATACGTTCACTCCTGTATATGAAGCACCCACAGTATCACCCTATGGACTACGCTGCCTTTGTCTAGGTTGAGCATGGAATTACAAAGTTTCTTTGTTAAAACACTTACCCACGTCTGAATTTATAATTTGCATTCACTTTTAGCTGATCAATTCTAAAGAATGAATGTGATAGAATTAAGCATGCAAAAACTAAAATGCAAACATCAATATAACACAAAGCCTTAGTCAAAAGTTCATTACTAAGTGTACGACATCCCAACTACAAATAGAATTAGCTCATGCTTGACATTACTAAGAACATAATCATATTAATACAACTAACCAATACAAGAGTCATTGAATAAAGTGGACTGTGTACAATTGGTTGCCCCTGCATCAGCTAGCTTAGTAATGCTGCAGTGCTGCCTTGTAGTTGCTTGAGAAAGAAGAAGTTGTCAATTCCTTCCCCTTTCAAAAAGTAGTCCATTGAACTTGAAAAAGTAAGTTCTTGAACTTGTTTCTACTTGCTTCAATTTGTCTTGATTGATTGAGAGAGTACCACCAAAGAGGCTCTGTGGCGTGTGGACAAGTGTCCCTAAAAGATACAATTTGCAAGTGAAGTTGTCAACAGGGTGGCGTTGAAGTGGGCAACTTGAGCCACTTGCGCAACTTGCTGTCTGGTGACGTCATCGTGATGATGTTGTGGCTTCCAGTGCTTCTGCATATGATGCTGCAGCATTGCTGTCCTTCTTGATGCTCCAGCATTGCTTCGAGTTGTGGTAATTCAATCACATGCTAATGCTTCGGCATTGTTCTCTTCTTTGATACTGCGACATTCCTTCTTTGCTAATGCTTTGGCATTACTCTTTTCCTGATGCTGCGGCATTGCATGCTTTTGTAATGCTACGGCATCAAGTGCTGTGGCACTGAATAATTTGTGAGAATACCATAATACGTCTAAAATGACCCAAGTTGATTGTTAAAGCAGTCTTTTCTTTGTTTTATGTTTCTTTGCATATTAGGTTATTTACAAAACATTGTTCTCAATATTCAAGTAATAATTTGAGTTATAGAAGCATAAATGACTCTATATAAAATAGAGTCATCACTGGGCCTCAAGAGCGCATGGACCAGGCCTTTTGGCGAAATAACAATTTTTGACTAACAGTGGCAGGCGCACGGATCGGGCCTCTAGGGCACACAGTCCGGGCCTCTTGCACAACACATTAAAAACTCTGTTTTTAGTAAAAATGTTCTTTCCTTTGGTTTCCAAGCTCATTCCAATATCTCACCAATCACAATCCATTATCAAATACTCTAAGAATTCATATGTAACAACCACACCATCGATGAAATCATGCTAGTTTGCTCATAAATAATCACCCACAAATTTATCTCATCAATGAAGCATACATCATTTCAGTACATTTGAAGTTCCAAGCACAATCAAACATCCAAATCAGTCCAAATATGACATGCATGATACCATTTTAAAAATAGACTCAGTTTTTGTGTGAAATCCATGCAAAAATGCCCTAACTAAAGCAAAGAACTCACCTCAAATAAAATGTCACCATTGCAAGCAAGAATGGAACCTCTTATCTACTCAACTAAGCTCCTAGAACTCGAACCACTAGCTTCAGCTCCTAACCCCACTTCCTTTGTGCTCAGAACAACAATGCAGCTAGCAAAACCCCCATATCAAACCTTCAAATTAACATGTAAGCACTCAAACCCCCAAAATCCGCTTCTCATATCACATGCATGTTGAAAATCAACTCCTAAAGCTCCATTTGTTGATGTAGTTCACTAACTCAAACTCTACTAACAGCTCCTTAATCTCCACCTAGGCTTCCTTGACCCACTGTAACCCCAAATCTTCAAGTTCTAGCTTGAACATTCCTCTACTCTTGTTCCTTTAAACAAAATGCAGCTACAAGGATTTCAATGTCTACATAAACCTCACATGCAAGCAAATAGGTGACTCTTAATAATGTGATGAAACTATCAGAAAATGGAGTTGTTCATTCTTCCTCAAGAACTCGAAAATGGAGGAGAGATGAAGGATGAGAGTGAGATGAACTTCCAAACTTAGTTTCATATGCTATTCTAAATTTTTAGTAGAAATTTTACTTAGATCTTGGCTTACCAACACTAGTCTTGGCATCAGATTATTTCTAGCTAGCTAAGTTTCTTTCTAAGTTCAGAGTTTGTGTGGAAGCAACAATAAGACTAATCATTGTTCAACAATGCTACTCTACACACACATATTTTAATCTTCATCAAATCTAACCTATAAGCCATAGTTCCTATTTCTGCAATATAAAGAATTTATAGCTGATCATGCTTCTAATTTCTTAGTCTCTAAAAGCAAGCAAAAAGACTTATAAGCACATACACTAAGCACACATACTGAGCATACATCAAAAAATACTATTAGTTTCACAAAATATTCATATCCTCCCCCCCCCCCCCAGCTTAAGACATTGTAGTGTCCTCACTGCACCTGCATAATAGAGAGGAGAATAGTGTGCATAAGATAACAAAACATAACCATTAAAAGTGTTAAACAGCTGCTAGATGCAAGTACAGATGCTACAACATCTAGCAGGGTTATTTAAAGAACTGATAAAACAAAGTTTAAATTACTGCTTTGAGGCTCCACTCCCGAGCCTGCTGCTTGCTCTGACCGGTGCATTCTTCACCTTCATTTTCTTTTTCTTTGGCTCCTGGGTTGTTTCAATAGTTGATGTTGCAGCCTTTGAAGCTCCAACGTTGGTTGCTTCAACTTCAGGTTGTTTTTCCTGTACAGGTTCTTTGACAGCTTCCTCCTTTTGTGGCTCTGGTTGTGCACCATTGTGGTACCGCGATGAGCACCATTGTTCATGAATCGCAAAACAAAAGAAGAAATTCGCAAAAAGACAATGGAAGAATCATCGAGGAGAGAGGAACGCGGAAGCTATATCACTTTTGATACCATATCAAGAACGTAACAAAGAATTTGTGGAAAAGTAAATTTACATTTTCTCTTATCTGAATACATGTATAAAAAGTATTTATAATACTTGATAACAAGCCTAACTAATAGCTAACAAACCTAACTAATAGCTAACAAGTCTAACTAACTAACCGAATGATATAACAACTTAATTTAAGTCTAGTAATTATTTTTGAGTAAATTGTTTGAAAAATAGACTTTCAAATATAGACCACAAAATTTTTTACAGTCTTAGACATTAATAGTTGGAGTCGATTATTCCTAATATGACCGACTCCAAATGTCGATTTTTAAGACTACAGAGGCTTTGTGCGTCACCATTTGGAATCAGCTATTAGAAACAAGTAACAACTAATTCTAAATGTTTCATTAGAATCCGTTGTTAGGAATGACTCAAAATATCTTTAAAACGATATTTAGAGTCGGTTATTAGGAATAACGGACTCCAAATATGTTTTTTACAGTTTTATTCAATACCATATCGTAGCCAAAACATCACAACCTGTCGTATATACCCAAAATTACTCACATGAAAAAATTAGTGGGATTTGGGAAGAGGACAAAAACTTTAAGTGTGGATAAGATTTTTTTTTTTGAAAACTGCTATAGTGATAGAATTTGACAATCCAATAAGACAAAAAATTAAATATGACGAGGATTTTTTTTTCTTTGAGATTAATACACTTTTATTTTTATGGCTAAATATATATTTTGGCCCTTTATCTTTGGGGTTGTGGTCACTTTGACCCTTTATCTTTTTTTTTTCTCATTTTAGACCCTCATGTTTTTTGTTTGTGTCATTTTGGCCCCTGCCGTTATGTTTATGTTTTTTTAGGCAAATTTTTAAGGACGAAAATGAAATCAATTAAAAACATAAGGGCCCAAAATGAAATCAATTAAAAACATAAGGGACTAAAATGAAATCAATTAAAAACATAAGGGACCAAAATGATAACGGCAGGGGCCAAAATGACACACACAAAAAATATGAGGGTCTAAAATGAGAAAAAAAAAAGATAAAAGGCCAAAGTGACCACAACCCCAAAGATAAAGGGCCAAAATATATATTTAGCCTATTTTTATTGTACAATATTTGTTACCATGTCGGTCAATTGCGAAACAATAAATTAAAATGATTTGACTTTTTTTTAACTAACTTAAAATGATAGATAGGTATTTTTTATTAGAAGCCATTGATTTTATTAACCATATAAACTTCAGTCAAAAAATATAAAGGAGTTAATTTATATACATGTGTCTTTTTCCTTGAATATAAAAAAAATACAGTACAGTGCCCGCCGGCCTCGAAATCTGTACGGCAGATGAAGAAGGGTATTCACGGCCACAATGCCACACTGAAGTTCTTGGTCACGACAACTACTTCGTTATCTTACGGTGAGTTCATTCTCATCATCTCATTTCTTGGATTATATTCATTTTTTACTTCAACTTTCCAATTAGTTCACGCTTTCTTGAATAAAAGACCAATATACAGAAAACAAGTGGGGTTTCAAAAGCACATGTGAAACTCAACTGATGGTGATTCTTTTTCCTTTCATTGTATTCTGAATGGAAAGGCCATGAAGGAGTATAAGAGTAGGTTTGATTTTTAGGGCTTGGTTTTGCATTTAGGCAAGGATTATTTTGATTTCTCTTCTTTTAGGTTTGTCTCATAGTTATAGCTAAATGAAAAATGGCTAATGATAAAGAAGCTACTTTAAATTTATTGCAAGCAAATTTTAGTGGGTTCTCGAAAGTCGGCGTGCATTTTCCATGTTTTTGTTATTAGGAGAGTATGCAGGACTTTGGGTTTACTTATAATATCTCTCATATTTGCCTCGATTTTGTTTATACTCTATATGTAACAGAAAGTGTATATCATACTGAGCTGATAACAAACTTTATTAATCAAAGGTATTTATTACAAGGGGGAGTGTGCAATAGCACTTACACACGAGCAAAATAAAAGAAACATTGGGCTACACATGCTGGGCTTATAACAACAGGCCCAAAAACAAATACAACAATTGCTAACAATCCCTCACTTAATCTGAGATATACAAGATAGATTAAAACCTTAGTTCAATGTATTTAAAGAGCTCATCCCAAGGCACCTTCTGAGCTTGTGGAAGCTGTCATTCTTCTCTGGCTTAGTCAACAGATCTGCTAACTGGTCTTCAGTATTACAAAACTGCAGATTGATCAATCCTTCGTTACATAGATTTCTGAGGAAATGAAATCTAACATCAATATGCTTAGTTCTACCATGCATAACAACATTCTTTGACAGCTTTATGGTGGAACTGTTATCACATAGGACTGTCAAACACTTGTCCAACTTCAAGCCAAGTTCCTCCAAGATTCTCTTGAGCCAAATCCCTTGGCAAACACAATAAGCAGCTGCCACAAATTCTGCCTCTGTAGTAGAAAGAGTAACAATGGGCTGTTTCTTTGATGACCAAGAGACAGCCCCACCACTCAGCAAGAATATGAATCCAGTTGTGCTCTTCCTATCCTGCAAATCGCCAGCATAGTCACTGTCACAGTAGGCTTGCAGCCTCTGTTTCTGCTCTGTCTTATAAAGGATTCCAAGATCAGCAGTACCTTTCAGATACCTCATTACTCTCTTAGCTGCAATTAGGTGTTGTTCAGCTGGTTTGTCCATGAACCTGCTAATTAAGCTCACTGCATACATAATGTCTGGCCTTGTGGCATTTAGGTACATTAGGCTTCCCACCATCTGCTTGAAGAAGGTAGAATCCACACCCTGTTCATTATCAGTTCTGGTCAGCTTGCTTCCAACAGCAACTGGATTGCTAACAGGCTTACTATCCTACATACTGAATCTGTTTAGAACTTCACCAGTGTATCTTTGCTGAGTTATGAAAATTCCCTTTTCATTTTGAGTCACTTCAACACCTAAGAAGTGTCTCATTTTGCCAAGATCACTCATATCAAAGTGCCTTTTCATAGACTCCCTGAACTCCTTCATCATGGCTGGATTATTTCCTGTATACAACAAATCATCAACATAGAGGCTGACAATTATGATTTCATTTACACTCTTAGTCTTAGTGTAAAGTGTATGTTCATGTGGGCACTTATTAAAGCCTTCATTGCTGAAATAAGAGTCAATCTTACTGTACCAAGCCCTTGGGGCTTGCTTCAAACCATAGAGGGCTTTCTTCAGTTGGTACACAAGGTGTTCCTTTCCTACTTGCACATAACCTTCTGGTTGTTCAACAAAGACCTTCTCATCAAGAATTCCATGTAGAAATGCACTCATGACATCCAACTGGTACACATTCCACCCTCCTTGAGCTGCCATGGCCAAAATGCACCGAATAGTGTCCCATCTAGCAATTGGTGCGAACACTTCTGAATAGTCAATCCCATACTGCCGAGCATACCCCTTAGCAACCAATCTGGCCTTGTGCTTCTCAATTTGACCTACTTCATTATACTTTGTCTTGTAGATCCATTTTACTCCAATTCTCTTGGCACCTTGAGGCAATTCAACCAATGTCCAAGTATCATTTTTCTCAATTGATGATAGTTCACTGTCCATGGCCATTCTCCACTTTTCATGCTTTACTGCCTCATCATAGCTGATAGGATCAGCAAAGTTTTCAAACACAGCAAAACTAAGCAAGTTCTCTCCTTCCTGCAGCTCATCATCATTCTCAATTTCACCAAGCATCGCATAATCAGAGTGCCATGCAGGAGGTTTTCTGTTCCTGCCTTCAGTGACTGTATCATGGTCAGATGTGATCTCTGGTTCCTCTGTTTCCTGTATTGTAGTACTGTCAATGTTACTTTGAGTGGACTGATCTTCACTATTAACCTCAGTAACCTCAGTGGAGTTTGTTTCTTTGTTTCCACCAGTCTCTTCACCATCAAGAATGTAACAGCCCAGGTCCAACGCATTGGCCACCCCAGCATTGTTACATCACGGTCTTTTCTACCCCCCTTGTAGAGTTTTTGCCTTCCGTGGGAATCGAACCTTGCACCTGAGGCATAAGTGCAAGTTAAACACACCTCCCACTTCCGTGCCAGATTAGCCCGGTCGGGCGATGGGTAGCCCGCAAGCCCGCGTATTGTTGCTGCCCAGCCCAATATTGTTGCTGGTCCTTTCATTTTTTCTGCCCAGCCCAATATTGTTGCTGGTCCTTTCATTTTTTCTGCCCAACCCAATATAAATATTGTTGCTGCCCAGCCCAATATTGTTGTTGGTCCTTTCATTTTTTCTCAAAGTATGAAACGGTTCAGTGTTCTGTTCACTCACACTCTCACAGAGTCACTCACACTCACACAGTCCTCTCCTCTCCTCTGAGAGTCACTCAAATTCAAAGATCCGCCGCACTCACGCTCACGCAAAGCTCAAAGCTCCGTCGCACGGCACCACCATCGCTCGAAGCTCCATCGCACGGCACCACCATCGCTCAAAGCTCCGTCGCACGACAGGGTCAAGCACCACCGTCCATCGCTCACCACCGACAGGGTATGTTTTGAAACTTTATTTATCATCCCTAAATCAGTGATTTCATACTTTTTTTACGCAGGACCAACCCTAAATCAGTGATTTATCATCCATTGAAACTTTGTTTGTGTTTCTCATCCCTAAATCAGTGATTTCATACTTTATTTACACACTACTGGATGATGTTGCTGGATTTTAGAATTTCTGCTGTTGGATTTTAGTGTTTCTGAATGTCTTTTAGTGTTTTGCTGCTGGATTTTAGTCTTTTAATGTCTACTGAATGTCTTTAATGTCTACTGGAATGTCTTTTTCTGTTGGATTTTAGTTGTTACTTTGGTTGGATTTTACTTTGGTTACTGGAATGTCTACTGGATTTTAGTCTATTGGAATGTCTACTGGAATGTCTACTGAATGTCTTTTACTTTGGTTACTGAAATGTCTACTGGATTTTAGTCTTTTAATGTCTGTTGGATTTTGGTTGTTACTTTTTTCTATTTATCAACATGTAACAGTGTGTTATAGAGAAATAGAAAAAAATTGACGCACAATGCGGGCTAGCCCGAAAAGCCCGCATAGGGCTGGGCTTGGGCTGAAAAGATTGAGCCCGAATTGACTCCCGGGTTTTTTAGCCCGGACCGTCAAAGCCCGAGAACGATGCGGGCCAGCCCGATGTGGGCCGGGTAGCCCGTTTTGCCAGCTCTAGCGCTACAGTACCAATAAATATTTTTTTAAAATTCAATTTTTTTCAAAAAAACAATTTTTTTTTAAAAAAATTATACACTGTTTTTTTTAATTTTTTTTTAAAAAACGGTTGTCAATATTTTTATAAAAACAATTAGTCACTATAAATCAATTTTCACTATTTTTATAATCTACTCAAACTACTAAAATTAATAAAATAATTAGTCACTATAAATCAATTAGCCACTATCCATTGTTAAAAAAATAATTGTAAAAAACTTTAACCCCTACCAAAAATTACAAAATAACTACTAAAACTAATCAATTTAACTACTTTTGTTAAAATCAATCAATTTAACCACTACAAAAAATTACCAAATAACTATTTTATAATTACTAAAAAAGAGTAAAATGCCAACGGGAGTGCCAACGAGAGCGCCAATGGGAGTGGCAACAAGAGCACCAACGGGAGAGGCCACGGGAGTGGCAACGATAGAGAGACAAAAAAGTGAGGGACAAAAAACTGATTGAAAACTGCAAGCTGCAATTGACGCAGCAAAATGACATAAAACAGCAAATTTTAAAACCAACATTATTTTCAGTTTTTTTCCAATTTTTTTTCATTTTTTCTTTCCATAAAAAATCACTTTTTGTCAGTTTTTTTACTAAAAACATAATTTTTTAACTATTTCTATAATTTACTCAAACTACTAAAATTAATCAATTTAACTACTATGAATTGTCAAAAAAAAATCATTCCTCTAACAATAGTTTCAAAATTATTTATTCCAAAAAAATAAATTATTAAATTAATATCACACTCAATAATTAAATAATTTAAAATTTACTATTTACTATAATCTCTCTATTAAAACTACTAAAATCAATCAATTTTTCATGTAATAAATAAAATCAATCAATTTAACCACTAACAATTGTAATATTAAATCATATAGAAAAAAGGAGAAAACATTGGGCAACGGGAGCGGCAACGAGAGACTGACAACGAGATCGGCAACGAGAGCGGCAACGGGAGTGCCAACAAGAAAGGGAACGAGAGCGCCAACGAGAGTGCCAACACGAGAGGGAACGAGAGCGACGGGGCTGCATATTTTACCTTTACTCCATTATTAATATTATAAGAAGATACCGATTTTGTTTTAACTTTTTGCTACACAACTATTTTAGTAAATTCACCCCTAAAAGACAAAATTTGCAACACAACGAGAGCGGCAATGCGAGACTGGCAATGGAATCGACAACGAGAGCGACAACGGGAACATGAGTGGGAAGAAGAGAGGCCAGAAGAGCGCCAACGTTTATGCATATTTTAAAAAATCTTATTTTCCTTTTTCTTCATTTTTACTCCATCTAAAATTTATTATTTACTATAATCTCTTTATTCAAACTATTAAAATCAATCAATTTAACCACTAAGAGAGGTAACGAGAGACTGACAATGGGAGCTGCAACGGGAGTGGCAACGGGAGAGGTAACGAGAGCGCCAACGGGAGTGCCATCGGGAGGGTCAACGAGTATGCAAACGGGAGTGTCAACGGAGATGCATATTTTACCTCTAATGTCCAAATACATTATTATTGATCAATGTAATTCTGATTGTCAATCTCTTTCCACTTTGAATTTTAAATCATATATTTTGGACATTGTTCACAATGATCATCTTTTAAATTACTATTATGACTTCATGACAATACACCGACCATACACTCACGGGTAAAATACTAGTTATATATAAAACAACGTCAAGCCCTCATTTGTTTAATTTTCAATTTGCATCAGCGTTCATCACTCTGTTTCTTTGTCAAAGCATCAGCGCTTCCCTCATCACTCTCGGTTTATCTCGCATCAGCGCTTCCTTCACCGTACATACTCTCTCTCCGTTTTTCATTTGAATCAGGAGCATGATATTGCTTGGGTGTGAAAGATTTTTGAATCTTGAAGAAAATAACTATTCTTTTACTCAAAGTTGTTCGTCCCCTTTTCTTCATTTTCACAACACGAAATTTATTGGATACTAAGGTGGAGGGATCAATTTGGTGGAGGGATTTGATCTTATTGGATATTAAGGTGGAGGAGCAAAGAAGATTTGCGTGGAGCATAAGAAGAGGTTTGGGGGATGGTAGTCTAATTAATTTTTGCAAGGATCAATGGCTAGGCATAGAGCCCTTCTTCAAGGTATTTTCCTTACTCTTTGAAGCTTGTGATCAGCAATTTAAAACCGTGGCTGAATTGGGTTGTTGGACCGATGATACTTGGCGGTGGAATGATGTTTGTCAGCACTTTAGTGATCCTGTGACCATAGCAGAAGGAGAGATTTTGAATAGTATTCTGCTGTCTGTTGTGCCGACTAGAGGAAAGAAGGACATGTGGATTTGGCCGCACGATACCTCAAAGACTTTCTCGGTTAAATTCTACTATTTGGAGCTGAATTCCGCGCTCATACAGCAGCAAATCCATTCAATACAACATGTATTTTCGGCAACCTTGTGGAAAACGATTGTTCCATCGAAGGTGGTTGTGTTTGGTTGGCGTCTTTTGTTGGACTCTCTGCCGGTGCGAAGGAAATTGTTTAGGAGGAATTAATAGGGAATATACCATTGTAATATAGTAAATATACCATTGTAATAATAGTACAAAGTCAAAGTCAGCAGTGGTCAAAGTCAGCTGCTGACTATGCACTAGCTTCCGTGAAAGCATTGGTTGTATAAATACTTCTCCTGTAACTGAGTTTGATAATGAGAAATAGAAATTCCAAACCATATTCTGTTACAATTCTGTTCCAATTCAGTTTGTATATTGTTATCATGGTATCAGAGCTACTCTCGTTCCTGCTACCCACACTTCCGCTTCATCTCGTTGATCATCTCCTCTCCAAAGCTCATTCATGGCTTCCTCACCAACTCCCAGCGACGGTGGCGAAGATCCTCCATCAGGTAATGGATCGGTCTTCCAAGGCGCTACCAAAGCCTCCTCTCACCATTTCGCCACCGGTCCAAAGCTTTCTGTAAAACTCGATGACAAGAACTTCTTGCTATGGAACCAGCAAGTGGAAGGCGTCGTGAAGATGCACAAATTGCAACGCCTACTCGTGAATCCTGCAATTCCACCGAAATACTCCTCGGAAGCCAATCGCATAGCGGACACCGTCTCCGATGAGTTTGAGTAGTGGCTTGTGCAAGATCAAACGTTGTTCACCTGGCTCCTTTCCACATTATCTGAGAGCGCTCTCACTCGTGTCATCACTCATGGCAAGTTTGGGAGAAGATACAGCAACACTACTTCTCTCACCTGAAAGCCAGGGTTCGTCAGCTGCGCAATGAACTCAAGAACACAAAGAAAGGCGCTCTCTCGATTTCGGAGTTTCTCAGTAAGATCCACTCAATTGCTGATGCTCTCACCTCCACTGGCGAGGTTATAACTGATTCCTACTTAACTGATGTCATCCTAGATGGCCTCCCTGAGGAATACAATCCTTTTGTCATGATGATCTTCGGAAGGAGCGACGCGCCGTCAGTCTCCCAAATTGAATCTCTCCTTCTGGTCCAGGAATCACAATTGGACAAATACCGTCAAAAATTAGCTGTTGCAAATGCTTCTGCAAACATTGCGCACACCACTCCCTAAGTTGCTCAGAATAACACACAAGGACGTGGTCGTGGACGCCAAGGGCGTGGCAGAGGTCGTGCTAGAAGTATCTCCTCCACTGGCACTCGACCTACATGTCAGCTGTGTGGTCGCTATGGTCATTCAGTGTTGGAATGTTGGTATCGTTTTGATGAATCGTTTGTGCGTCCACCAAATGTGGTTCAAGCAACCACTGCAACAAATGAATCCTCTCATCAGGCAACACAGAATGCAGATGCAGACACACCTTCAGTCAATCTTGCTGAAGCCTTGTCTCTAGACAGCACAGGTATATTTTCTGAATTATCTGCACCTAGTATTGATGATTATGAAGACTGGTATGGTGACACTGGAGCATCACATCACGTAACAGCTAACTCTTCTAATTTACAATACAGTAGGCCTTACAAAGGCATCTCACGAGTAAGAATGGGAAATGGCAATAGTTCACATATTAAATCCATAGGATCATCATCATTCACATCACCTATACACTCTCACATTAACTTAGTTCTCAATAACCTATTGCATGTTCCTCATATTTCCAAAAATCTCTTATCTGTTTCCAAGTTTGCTCATGATAATCAAGTTTATTTTGAATTTCATGTCCCTCACTGTTTGGTCAAATCACAGGTCTCTGATCAAGTTCTCTTGCAAAGAACACTTGGCAATGATGGTCTATATGTTTTCAAGGGATTGCCAATAGTCAAAATCAACAAATCTATTTCATTGTCTAAGCATGCTACTAGCTGTTCTGCTTTAAACACTATTGTATCTGTTTTAGATAACTCTGCTGCTTCTGTATCTGATGCATCATTATGGCATGCTAGGCTAGGTCATGCTCATTCACAAGCTGTATCTCATGTTATGAAGCAGTGTAAAATTTCTTCATCAAATAAACTCTCTGTTGAATTCTGTAATTCATGTCAAATTGGTAAAGCTCACAAACTGCATGCACCACCCTCACAAACACACTATCATCAACCTTTTGAATTAGTATGCACTGATCTTTGGGGGCCAGCTCCAATGCCATCTAGTGCTGGTCACTTTTATTACATTGCCTTTGTAGATGCTTGCACCAAATTTACTTGGATTTACTTTCTTAAACAAAAGTCAGATGCATTTCAAGCATTCATTCTTTTCCATAAACTCATACAAACACAGTTTTCTGCATCTCTCAAAGCTGTTCAGTCTGATAATGGTGGTGAATTTTTACCTTTCACCAAGCATCTTGCAAACTTAGGTATCATTCATAGATTTTCATGTCCATACACTTCTCATCAAAATGGCATTGTAGAGAGAAAACACAGGCACATCACTGAAATGGGCCTTACATTATTGTCTCATGCATCAATGCCTTTGAAGTTCTCGGATCATGCATTCACCACCTCAGTGCAACTCATTAACAGGCTACCTACTGCTGGCCTCTCAGCATTCATCTCTCCATTCCAGGCCTTATACCATACTGTTCCTAACTACAAACAACTTAGAACCTTTGGTTGTGCCTGCTTCCCTCACTTAAGACCCTACAATAAACACAAATTTCACTACAAAAGTTCTCTTTGTCTCAACCTTGGCATCTCTCCCATTCACAAAGGCTACAAGTGTCTTACCTCAGAAGGGAAAGTCATTATATCCAAAGATGTAACCTTCAATGAGTCCTATTTTTCTTACTCTGACATGTTCCCTTCCCAAGCAAACTCGTCTTTACATACTACATCTCAGCCCTCCTTACACATACTAAGTTTCAGTCAGTGTTTCCCTCTTTCACCCTCCCCTGGTCCTACTGCAGTACCCTCTGCCACTGACACTGTCTCAGTTCCCTCTGAAACTGAACCCTTTGTAACACCCCTTTTCTACCCGGTAATTATTTAACAAAATCAGAGTTTACAAAAATTTTGATTCATAATTTGAAAAAGGATGTCACACATTCATCACTAAGTAAAACGTCTCATATGATTTAAATAACTTATCAAAAAGGGACTAAGCCCATAACACCTGTTTAATTAGCCACATCACCAAAAATTTCATCACCACGCAGCGGAAATAAAAATAAGTTTAAAAACGATCAAATCATGATGTTCTGAATGGACTCCAAACGATAAAATATAACAACTAAGTCCAGCGTTTATCCCCCCCTGAGTGTTACACATCAAAGCAAGGACACCGACGACACCGACTCAGAATAGCGAAGGTACCTAAGCCTTCACTCGCAATCACCTGCACGTTACCGCATAGGGGTAACATTCAAACAGAAGGGGTGAGATATCTTCAATATAATAGCATAAAATGATAGGAATTATGCTAGAATACAACAGCTATGACTACCACCTCACTACGCACATCAAATCGTAAACACGCATAAATTATAACATTACATCAAATTATAAACGATCTCAATCAGTCACCAAATGTCATGACGATGCATGAATGCAACCCACACCAACAGGCATATGCATGTGGTACCAAAATCACCAAAAGTCTTGCCCGTAAATAAGGGTGTCACCAAAATTGAGAGCTTTCACACCAGGCTCACCAATTCACCAAAAATCGAGCTTTCACACCAGGCTCGCCAGTTTTATAAAAATTTGAGCTTTCACACCTAGCTCCAAGACCAAAGGTCTTCACCAAAATAATGCATATGCTATATGCGACACCATGAATGCACACAGACAATCACCAATTTAGTCACAATGTGACACACCAACAACAATCACCAATTATCACCTAAGTTGGGCTTTCACACCTAGCCACAACGACACCAAAAACACCAACCACCCGACACAACGGGACACCAAGACTTGGAACCTTCACACCTAGTTCCAACAACACCAAGGTTTGAGCCTTCACACCTAGCATCAAACCGCACCAAGACACCTAGAGGACAACAACCTTCCAAAACAACACCAAGACACCAAGAAGACAACAATTTTCCAAAACAGCACCAATACACCAAGATAACGACAATTTTCTAAAACATTTGAGACACGAGAGTTTTTCACAACACCGGAGACAAACGACAATTTTCCAAAACATT
This sequence comes from Astragalus membranaceus, assembly GCA_039519185.1. Classification (NCBI taxonomy): domain Eukaryota; kingdom Viridiplantae; phylum Streptophyta; class Magnoliopsida; order Fabales; family Fabaceae; genus Astragalus; species Astragalus membranaceus. Next base: position 115,301,384 of record CM076850.1, read on the forward strand.
TGGGACACGACAATTTTCTTTTAAAACATCACCATTTAACGACTACAACAACGGTAAACAACCTTTCCAGAAAAATGGGCCACTTTGCCTCAAATTAGAATATTCAGTTAGGCCTCTGAATAAGCTTTCCAAAACATTTTGAAACGTCTAAATCGGACACCCGAGTCAAAAGTTATGTCAAAAACAAAACCAGGGAACATTTGAGCAACATCCTGAAAATGGCGCCCAGGCACTGGGCGCCTAGCAGGAACACGCAACACAGGAAACTAGCGCCCAGGGGCAGGGCGCCCAGCAACAGGCAACAACACAACTTGGCGCCCAGAAGCAGGGCGCCTGGCAACCAACGCAACACAGATGGCTTTGGCGCCCAGAAGCAGGGCGCCTAGCAACAAGGCAACAACACAACAGGCAACATTGTAGGACTCGGCGCCCTTGGCGCCCGGCAACCCAGAACAAGACGCAGCACCAACAGGACACTCCCAGACACGGCGCCCATGGCGCCCCCTGCGCCAGGACAGCGCGCAACACGCCCAGGAAACAGGCGCCCATGGCGCCTATGGCGCCCCTGCGCCAACAGCACGCACACAGCACACACTGACACACGGCGCCCATACCCAGGGCGCCAAAAACAGCAACACAACCGAGACGCAGCATGACTCAGACACGGCGCCCATGCACTGGGCGCCAGAAACAGCAACACCAACGCAACACCCAGCAACAACATGGCGCCCAGCACCAGGGACTCCAAATCAGCAACACACCAATTCACCAAAACACCACATATGCACATCATATCACCATGAATTGTCAATCACAACATAAAAATACAATTTGTCAAACACCTAGCATGCAATTCGTATCAACAACTATGAACACCAAATTTCTAGAGTTGCAACAAATCACCTACAACAATTATTTCAATCAATCATAGTTATAATTCAGCTACCATCAAACTACGCATCAAATCAAACCCTAGGCATCATAGGATCTATTCCCACATAAACTCCATCATAACATCCCATTATAAGGAAGAACCCCACCCTTACCTTATAGTAGGAGAGCACCACTTCCCTTGAAAAAGTCACCTACAGAACCTCAGCAACACGGCTTCCTTCTCCTCCTTGAAATTTGCGAATCCTCCTCTCCTTCTCCTCTCCCTTGTGCGCCGTTTTCTTTCTCTCTTCTCCTCTCTCTATTTCGCAAGCTTCCTTTTCTTTTCCTCTCAATCTAATTCGCATATGCCACTAATCCCTAGCCTAGGCGCTTCTCCTATGCGCCTAGCTAGCGGGCTTGGATCACGGGCTTCCTCCAACTTAAGCCCGATCACTAACGCCATCACCTAAAATCCAATTACACACCTCTCAATCCAACGTTAATATAATTACACCATTAAAATAAAATAAAATAAATAATTGAATACCTAAATATTTAATTAAATAATTTAATTAAATATTTGGGCGTTACACCCTTCACTCACTCCACTGCACCTTCTCCCACTGAACCTCATCCAATTCTCTCTGAAACTCACACAGAAACTTGATAAACTCTAATTTAGTGCATTTTTTAGAGATACTTTGGATTACTTTTTAGAGCAATTATTACCAATTATATAAATTGTTGACTAAATTTGCTCTATATTTTGTAGGAAAGAAGAAAAGATAAAAATGCAAATAATATATATATTATTGATATATGTATATAATATTTTATAAATATTATATATGTATATTATATATATGTGTGTGTTTGGGCCAATTGGAAGACCTCAGCATGGTTGAAAATAAACTGAAGCCCAAACCAAATTGAATTAGGAGAAAAGTGGCACACGTGATCAACAAGCAATTCAATTTACTCAACCCTAGGCAAGCATGTATAAAAGAGCCGCACACAGAAGACAATTGGATGCAGAAGAATTATTTTGATAATTAAAAGTAGAAAGGAGAACACAGCGCGGCACACGTGAATGAGAAAAAGTGGAACAACAACACAGAAACAGTAGCCGCGTTTCTAATAGAAGAAAGACGAGAAGCACCAGTACCGCCGGCAAATAGAGGAGACAGTTTTGGGTACCCATTCTTGACATCGTGAGAGAGCTCTGGAGCAGAAAAAGGAGACGAAATTTGCAGGATCAGAAATTTCTCTATTCCGGGTTATTTTTATCTCTGTAATTTATGACTCCTAATTTTATTTTATTGTTCTCGAACACTATGGATAGCTAAATCCTCTTCTAGGGTCTTAGGTGGATCTTACATGTTTAGAGACCTTTTTATGTTCTAATTTCTGGTTTGAATTCCTGGTTTTTTATTTCAATTAATATTATCCTATTGTTTTATTCACATAATTAGGATTGACAACCCTTTGCATGTTCATAATCAATTAGTTGATCAGCGACCGTACTGCAATTAGTTGATGGACCTATAGGATAATTGAGACTAAGATTAATGCATGACCAAACGTTAATTTAGTCTTCCAATCATTCAACCTTTTTGTTCTTTATGCTTTTCTTGGATTTAAATTCTTGCATGACCAAACAAGGGTTAATTTAGGAAAAAGAATATTAATCGCGAATGACCAAACGGATTAATAGTTTTAGTAAAGGGATTGGTAATTGAATAAAACAAGGAATTCAGGTAGAATTAGACATAGAGGAATCGAAGCTTGTAAGTGAAACCGTGACCCTAGACTTCTCTCCATTGGTTAAACTTCACATTTTAATTCTTGCTATTTAATTCTTTTTATTTTAGTTTTTATAACAACCAAACATTCGTTCGTCTAAATAATAATTAATCTTAAGTAGTTTGATACTTGTTAATTAATCCCTGTGGAGACGATATCTTTTATACTACTTCTGCGAGAGAGTACACTTGCTCTAAGTGTGTCTTTGACGCAACAAAACTCCCACATCTCCAACTACCCTCAATCCCTCCCCAACCACCATCTCACATCCCAATCCTCCACAGAATCCTACCACTACTAAAACTCATCCAATGACCACTAGATCTCAAACTGGTTCTCTCAAACCGAAAGTTTTCCTAGCTCACACTGAACCCACCACTACAAAGCAGGCTCTCAGTGATCCAAAATGGAAAGAAGCTATGGAACTTGAGCTCAAAGCTCTTACAGACAACACCACTCGGACTCTAACCTCTTTGCCCCCAAATAGGAAAGCAATTGGTTGCAAATGGGTCTATAAAGTCAAAGAGAACCCTGATGGTTCCATTAACAAGTATAAAGCTAGGCTAGTAGCCAAAGGCTACAACCAACTTCCAGGCAAGGACTATGGTGAGACTTATTCCCCAGTGGTTAAGCCGACAACCATCAGAATTCTCTTGTCACTGGCTCTCTCAAATCATTGGGACATCCAACAAATTGATGTTAACAATGCATTCATAAATGGCTTGCTCCAGGAGGAAATCTACATGGCTCAGCCCCCATGCTTCCTCAGCTCTGATAAAACTCAAGTTTGTAGACTGCACAAGTCCTTGTATGGCCTAAAGCAAGCCCCAAGGGCATGGCATGATCGTCTCAAGCAAGTTCTCCAACAGTTTGGCTTTTCCCCTAGCAGGTGTGATCCTTCCCTGTTTGTTCACAGCAAGCCTGGTGTGCAGCTGTTTGCCCTGGTGTATGTTGATGATATACTCATCACTGGTTCTGCCACTGCTCTCATTCATGATCTCATCAAGAAACTGAATGCTTCCTTTTTTCTCAAACACATGGGGAAACCTGATTACTTTCTTGCTATTGAGCTAAAATATCAATCTAATGGCTCAATCATATTAACACAAGACAAATATATAAGGGATCTGCTTGACAAAACTGGTATGACTGAATGTAAAGGAATTGCAACTCCCATGGCCTCTGGCACCAAATTAAGCAAGTTTGGCAATGATCAGCTGCAGGATCCTCACATCTACAGGTCTACAGTGGGTGCATTGCAGTATCTCACTCTCACACCCCCAGAAATTGCATACTCAGTTAATAAAATGTGTCAGTTTCTGTCTTCTCCTCTTGAAACTCATTGGAAGGCAGTGAAACGCATTCTGAGGTATCTAGCTGCTACCAAACATCATGGTCTCTTACTGCAGCCTGCAACTATTACAGGACCTTTGACCCTGCGTGCATACTGTGATTCAGATTGGGGGAGTGATCCTGATGACAGGCGCTCTACCTCAGGATCTTGTGTATTTCTTGGTCCTAATCTTGTCTCTTGGAGTTCCAAAAAGCAGACCCTGGTTGCTAGATCCAGTGCTGAAGCAGAGTACAGGGGAATGGCTAACACTACTGCAGAATTACAGTGGATTCAGTCCTTGCTGAATGAGCTCAATATCAAGCATCATGTCCCTGTCTTACTATGCGATAACATGAGTGCAGTTGCAATAGCTCATAATCCTGTCTTGCACTCTCGCACCAAGCATCTTGAGTTGGACATTCACTTTGTTAGGGAAAGAGTTCTAGCTAACAGTCTAAAGATTCTGCATGTTCCAGGCACAGCTCAGCTTGCAGATGCACTGACAAAACCCTTGCCAGCTCCTCTGTTTAACAGCCTGAAGACCAAGCTGAAAGTGCAACCATTGCCTTCAGCTTGAGGGGGGAGTAATAGGGAATATACCATTGTAATATAGTAAATATACCATTGTAATAATAGTACAAAGTCAAAGTCAGCAGTGGTCAAAGTCAGCTGCTGACTCAGCTGCTGCCTATGCACTAGCTTCCGTGAAAGCATTGGTTGTATAAATACTTCTCCTGTAACTGAGTTTGATAATGAGAATTAGAAATTCCAAACCAGATTCTGTTACAATTCTGTTCCAATTCAGTTTGTATATTGTTATCAGGAATGTCATTAACTCCGAACATGATGCTCGCTTCAACAAGAAGGTGAGACTATAGCTCATTTGTTTTTGAATTGTCTTTTCGCAATTTCAGTTTGGGAAGGAGTTAGTGCTTGGCTTGGTGTAGTGCTAGATTTGTCAACGCCCTTGGAGGAGTTCTTCCTTGGTTGTGCAATATTGTGCAAAGGAAAAAAATCAAAGTGTACGAAACATATGTTATGGCTAACAACTTGCTGGAGTATTTGGCTCGCTAGGAACGGAGCTATTTTTAAGGATGAGGAGGCGAATGTTTTCTCCACGGTAACTCGCATCAAGAGCTTAACTTGGAGTTGGAGTGTTTATAGATTAAATTTTAATTCATCTGTATCTATTTCATCGTGGTGGTCCAATCCACTACACAATTGTAGTATTTCAAGACAATTTTTTGTATATAATTTTTTTTAGTACTAGAATAGTAGTAATTAACTTAATTAATTCTTAGTTAATTGAAGTTTGTTTAAGCTAAAAAGGGAACATAGTTATATAGAAACACCATTGATTATAGAACCACTGGTTTAATAATATCAAATTTATTTGTTTCCAGGTATCCTCTCCAAACGGGCCACTACTAACATCTGATGCACGTGAGCTTATATGGACAATTATCGGAATCGTTTTGATGTTGGTGGGTACCGGTTGTTTTTTTGAGACACAAACTTATAATGAACTATTAATAAAACACCCTACCATCCCATTTGGTTTTATCCTAACTTTGTTTGCAGTTATAATTGCAACTTTGAAAACTCTTTATCTCTACACTTAGATAATTATGAACCATTTATGGAAGGTAAAAAGTTCTAGAGAAGACTGTGAGTGAAAAAAATATAGCTAACTTGCGATTTTGGTCCCAAAATGTGTGAGCCACTACCATTTAGTCCCTAAATGTATGAAATTACAAACATATCACTAAATGTCTCTTTAGTAAGTCATTTTTGTCATTAAATTTGTCTTTTGTTGGTCGTTTTGGTTCTCAAATGTGTTTTTGTTAGTCAACCTAGTTCTTAAAATTACTAACCAAAGAGACGTTTACGAACGTATTTGAAATTTTGATAGATTCAGGACACATAATGACAGTGTCTCACACATTTACGGAGCAAAATGATTGTTTACTGAATACTTTATTGATATGCAGTATTTGTCGTTTTTTCTTGGGACTAATATATGTTGGAGAACTTGATTGGACACGTGCATTGAACTTTACAATTCAGTACGGTTTTTTGCCATTCGAAAAATTTGAACTTGAAACTTTGAAGTGAGATTCAAACGTAATTACCGCACAAACCAAGTTCAAAGTAGTGAGGGAGTATAATTCACTCCCGTCAAAAATAAATCTGTTGCGGTTACTACATTGGGTAGTTGAGTTAATAGCCATTTTGGTCCCTGAAAGTGTAACTCGCTGTCAATTTGGTCCCACATTCGAGCGAAAATGCAAAAGGTCCCTCAATGTGTAATCTGTCCGCCACGTTAGTCTCTCCCGTTCATGTGCTTCGTTAACTCCGTCAATGTGCAACGTTTATCTCATTTTAGTCCCTGAAAGATGTCACTTACTGTCATTTTAGTCCCTGAAACATATACGTGAATTCATTTTAGTCCCTAGAGTCTTACAGGATAATTCCGGAAAATCTTAGTTCCAGAAAAATTTGCTTCTGTAAAAGAGGATAATTCCGGAAAAGAGTTAAACTGTTTTTATCTCGATAAAATTACATTAGAGGTCCTTTAAGTTATTTAATTGTAACAAGTTAGTCATTTAAGTTTTTTCGTACCACTTAGGTCATTTAAGTTACGTAATGTGTACACCGTTAGTCCTTTTTTCATTTTTCGTTACGAAAAACCCAAGTTGGCACTAATAGAGCTGATGTGGCCATGACGGAGTCTACGTATCGTCTATCTGGTGACAATTTGGTCATTTAAAACTACGGTCATGGAACAATTTGGTACTTTCAACTTAAAAATTTTAAAAAAAAATGGTTCATCTTCTTTTTCATTTAAGTTAAAAGGACCAAATTATTACATGACAGTAGTCTTAAATGACCAAATTTTTACGAGACAACTGATACGTAGGTTTTGTCACGACCACGTCAGCTCTATTAGTGTCAACTTGAGTTTTTTGTAATGAAAAATGAAAAAAGAACTAACAGTATACACATTATGTAACTTAAAGAACTTAAGTGGTACAAAAAAACTTAAAAGAACACCTTGTTACGATTAAAAAACTTAAATGACGTCCGGTGTAAATTTGGTTTTATATCCATAGTTTAATCGGCTTATATCACAAGACAATGGTTTGATAAAGTTGTAGTCCAAGGCTCCAAGCCATCAAATAAAGATCCAACGACTGAGATAAAATACAGCATATGACTGTGAGTTTTCACTGCAGCAGATCTTGTCCCTCCCGTGGAGTAACACACCTTCACAAGCATTGAATATTCCACGTCATATGCCGAGTTTAACTAATGACAACTCAATTAATCTTCGTGACCAAGTTACTGAGTCAGTGTCGCATCACTCCCCGAACTCGCTCCTCTACATAACTGCTTCACTCAACTCATCCAAATCCATTCACTTCAATTCAATTTAATTATCTCTCTCTCGCTCTCTCTCTCTCTCTATCTCTAATCTTTCTTACATTCTCGCACATGTCGGAAATGGAGGACGCCGGAACCAGATCAACCGGCAAGTCGCCGGGGATGCAAACACTTCCACCGAAGAGGGGGCAAGTGAAGCTCAGAGTACTTAAGAGTCTCCTCAAATCTGCGACGGCGTTTACGTCTTTGACGGCTGGTGGTGGACGGAAAAACGCTGACGGTAACGGACCGGATGACGGAGCTTCTCTCCCTCTCAGTTCTCCTTCTACAAGTGGATATAACTCCGATGATTGATGCAAGTTTTCTTTCAGGTCTCTGCCGGGAGTGTTAATTAACTTGGGATTTTCTTCTTTCTTTTGTTTTTTTATTTGAAATTTGAAATAGAAAGGAGGAAAAAAGAATTATGGTTGATAGCGGTTGTTGTATAGAATATTTGCAGAGACGCTGATTTGTTTGTTTATATATAATTGATATTGTATTTTACTAGTATAATAGTATTTTACTTGGATTTGATCTCGAATGGCTCTGTTTATTTTTCATTTGAAGTTGAACTAGCCTAATTTATGAGATTTTGATGGATTTGTTGTTTTAGTGGGTAACTAATTGTCCTTTAATTGAGCTTATAAAAGAAATTGTCCTTAGTTGAGATGAGTGATGATGCAAATTGCAAACCCAAAGATTTTGCCTCTCCCGCCGAGTTCTGGCGGCGCGGCTGCCAGTTTTTCTTCCTCGCAAGGTAACAACCAGCAAAAGGAGTGGGACCCACCCACTTGTCACTTGTGTGGGGCTTCTTGTTTTTTGAATTCTCCCCTTTCATCTTTTCTTTCCTCCCATTATTTATATAAGGGTGGAAGGAGGGAGATTATGATTGCAAAAGTTAGGAAATAAAAGTATGAGATAGTGAAATTAAAAGAGAGATAGAGACGATTAAAAGAAATTGATGCTGAGAGTGAAAATAAGGATTCAAGTGGATAGGTTTTTGCAATCGAGGATCACTTTGTTTTACATATTTGGCTACGATAGTTGTTGTATTGCATCTTTTGTCCATGCGTAGCATGCTTCACCTTAATGGGTGGTGGGCATGACACATTTTTTAAACTTTTTTCTACTATTTATTGATCAAGGAAATCTACGGTCCACACGATCTTATAGTTGACTAATCAAACCAAATCATTTCTCCTCTCGGTTATTGTTTGTGGCGTCACACTACCATCGCAATTCACACTCCTCCTTTTTTGGTGATACGCTCGGTTGCGAAGTCTGCCATGCCAACTATCATTAGACTATCATTAGAAATTTAAAAAATTTGAAATTAAAGATCGAGTTCACCCCCTCTATTTTCGGAAATGATGAAAGGTCTTGAATGAGAAATACCATGATCTTACAGTAGACCAAGCACACCATATCATTCATCGTCTCTTTCCCTGTTTGTCGGGGCATACCATCATGCTATCAAATTGCCTTGCCCAACTCGTCCCGATGAACCAATTGTTGAATCTTGATAAGCAAGATGAGTTGCAGAGAAAGAAAAGCGAAGGTTGTCGAAGAGAAATAATGCTTGTCGAAAGGGAGGGGAACTTGTCGAAGAGAGAAAAAGAGACTTGTCGAAATAGAGAGAATTCTACAAGAAAGTGAATTTCATTTTACATTGACAGGGGTGAGGTATATATACAAGTCGAATAGCTAACTAACTAACTAGCTAACTAACTAGCTAACTAACTAGCTAACTAACTAACTAGTGTGTGCCACATAAGCATTTATTCAAGACAATGAAAATTACAATGTATTCAATACACCCACGTAATTGAAGTTGCTTAAAAACTTCATTCCAAGCATTGTTCTTAATTCTTCAAATCTGCCTCTGCTCAATGACTTGGTTAGAACATCTGCAATTTGCAAATCTGTCTTGCAGTGGATCAGTTTCAACTTCCCTTTATTCACTTGATCACGAAGAAAGTGATACTTGGTTTCTATATGCTTCGATCTTCCGTGTGCTACTGGATTCTTGGCTAGATCAATAGCAGATCTATTGTCTATGAACAACTTCATTTCTTCAGATTTATGCTGTCGAATTTCATCAAGCAGCATGCTCAACCATGAGGCTTGACAAACTAAATAAGGCAGCAATGTACTCTGTCAGTGTGCACAAATTCCATGCCAAGAAAGTATGAAAGAGGACCCAAATCTGTCATTTCAAATTTTGCTCCCATGGTCTTCTTAAACTCATCTATTTCAGACTTGTTGTTTCCTGTTATTAATAGGTCATCAACATATAGACACAGTAGCAAGTGTTTGTCAGTAGCAGTTTTCTTCACATATAATCCATGTTCATTGGTGCATTTCAAGAATTTATGGGCCAAGAGAAGTGTGTCAATTCTCTTGTTCCATGCCCTTGGTGCTTGCGTAAGCCCATACAAGGCCTTCTTAAGCTTAAACACTTTATCTTCCTGACCTTTCAATCAGTGGCGGACCCAGGACCCCGGGGTCAGGGGTGTCAAATTTTTTAAGGCCGGTGTCAAATGGGTGCAAAACTTGGTCTACTAGTACAATTTCAAATTTTCAGGGGTGTCAAAATTAAAATTTCAGGAGATTTAGGCTATTTATATAGGGTGTTTAGTGCAAAAAAAAAAATTCCAGGGGGTTCAACTGAACCCCCTGGTTACATGCCAGGTTCGCCACTGCTTTCAATTCAAACCAAGGTAATCAAAACCGGGCCGGACATTGAACCGGCAGAGGTAGCGGTTCAGGGGTTCTTTGTTTGAACCGGTTGAATCGGGGGTTGAACCGGAATTAATTAAATACATTATTTAATATATTTTTTACAATATATAAAGGATAAAAAACAAAAAAAATCATAGTATGACATAATAAAATTATAATATTCAACAATCATTGATAGTTAGATACTAGTATAATGTAAATACTCTCATAGTAATATTAGTGTACACATTTATTTTTTAATTATTTATTTATTTTATCAATTTAATTATAAAAAAGTATAAAAAATATCCCATATACCAAAATTCAACATCATTTATCATTTTTTTTCCAAAATCAACATGATATACCATTTTTTAAGAAAAAAAAAACCGGTTTTCTGTTCGGTTCTCGGTTTCTGGTCGGTTCCCGGTTTTTGGCCGGTTTTCCGGTTCAATTCCCGGTTTTTCAGCAATCCGGTTTTGGGGTTCAACTAGACTGGATAGGGGTCCGGTTCCCGGTTCAACCGGTCGAACCGCCCGGTCCGGTCCGGTTTTGACAACCTTGATTCAAACCCAGGTGGTTGGCTAACATATACTTCCTCTTCAAGTGGCTCATTTAGAAAGACTGACTTTACATCCAATTGATGCATTGACCACCCTTTATGACTTGCCAAGGCAACTACTAGCCTTATTTCTCAATCCTAGCTACAGGAGCAAATACTTCATTGAAGTCTAGTCCTGGTTTTTGTAAGAAACCTCTTGCCACCAATCTGGCTTTGTATCTTGCCACTTCACCATTTGGTTTGACCTTGGTTTTGTAAACCCATTTCAAGTCAATTGCTTTCTTTTGCTCTGGAAAATCAGTAATTTCCCATGTTTTATTCTTTTTAATTGACCTTAGCTCATCTAACATAGCTTCTTTCCACTGTTCATGCTTCAAGGCCAGCTCCAAACTCACTGGTTCACCTTCTGCAAGCAGTGCAAAGTGTACAAGTTCACCTTCTGCAGAGATGACTGAATCTGATATCAATTCAAAATCATTTAGTCTTGTAGGCACTTGTCTATTTCTCAATGACCTCCTCACTGGCACTTCTTCATTTTGCATGATAGCTTCTGCAACTGCAGGAACTTCATTAACATGTTCCTGTATTTCATCAAAGTCTATCACAATAGTCCTTTTACTGCTTTCTACATTGTGCTGATTCCAGTCCCAACTCTTGTATTCATCTATTATAACATCTCTACTCTTCACAACTTTCTTTTGTATAGGATCATACAATTTGTATGCTCCTGTTGGATGATATCCAACAAGAACCATTTGTTGTGCTCTATCATCCAGCTTCTTTCTAAGTTGCTCAGACACGTGTTTGTAACATAGTGAGCCAATTATTCTGAGATGCTTGACACTTGGCTTTCTTCCTAGCCAAACTTCCTCAGGTGTCTTTCCAACCAGCTTCTTAGTTGGACATTTATTCAAAATGTACATTGCTGTGTCTACTAATTTTCCCCATAGGCAATGAGGTAATTCCTTTTCCTTCATCATGCTTCTTACCATGTTTAGGATGGTCCTACTTCTCCTTTCGGCAATGCCATTATGCTGAGGTCTGTATGGTGTAGTTACTTCATGAATGATGCCTTCATTCTCACAGAATTTTGCAAATTCATGTGAGTTATATTCACCTCCTCCATCTGTTCTTAGAGTCTTGATTGAACATTCACTTTGTTTTTTAATCATTGTCTTGAAATTCTTAAAAATTCCAAGTACTTCACTTTTCTTCTTGATTGGATACACCCATGTCATTCTAGTGTATTCATCAATAAATGTCACGAAGTAACTGTTTCCAGCCAATGACCTGACATCAAATGGACCACACACATCAGAGAATATCACTTCTAGTTTCTTTTCTGCTCTCCCTGGTGTTTCTGTCTTGAAAGCATTCCTGGGTTGCTTCGACTCACAACACTTTTCACATATCTCACCAGGTATCTTCACTGCTGGCAGGCCATATACCATCCCTTTATCATGTAAGGTACTCAAGCTCTTGAAATTTAGGGGACCAAATCTTCTGTGCCACTTCCAGTTCTCATCATCGACAGTGGTTGTGAGGCATTGCTCTTCGACTACTTGCAATTCGACCTTGAATGTTCTGTTTCTTAGCATTGGAACCTTCAGAATCAGTCTCTTGTTTGGATCAAACAATCTGAGATGATCATCTTCCATTGCAACAGAGTACTTCTTTTCTATCAACTGACCAAGACTAAGCAGGTTGCTTCTCATCTTTGGCACATAGAACACTTCTTGGATATAGGACCATTTTCCATCCTTTGTTAAGATCTTCACTGTGCCTATGCCTTCTGCCATAACTTTGCTGTTATCAGCAAACCTGATTCTCTTGCTTATTTGCTTCATTTCAATGAACCATTTCTTGTGGCAACACATATGATTTGAGCAGCCTGTATCCAAATACCATTCATCAGATTTCTCATCTTCTTCATTTGTATCTGCTTTCAGCAGTAGCAATTCAGTATTAGTGACTGTCATGAGAGATAAGCATTCATCATCATTGCTGGCAATGTTGGAGCTATCACCAGTGTTTCGACTGCCCTGCCCCACAACTATTGCACAAGTATTTTGAGCATTACAAGTGTTTTCACTGTCACAAGTGTTCCCACTGTCTTGCTCACTACTCTCAGCAACAATTTTATTGAGATGAATGTCTTCTTCAATCTCATCATCTATGACTGCCATTAGTACCAATCCATCTGAATCAGAGTTATCATCATCTGCAAATTTGGTTTCTGCATCTCTATCCCTAGGAACTTTCTTGTTCTTGCATTTGTTCCTATAGTGCCCAAATTGCTGGCAATTGTAGCATTGGATCCTACTCAGATCAGGTTTTTTACTATCAGAGTTTTTATGTTCATCTTTCTTGTTACCAGAATCCTTATCTTTACTCTTCCATTTTCCCTTTTCTTTCTTGTTGCCAGCCTTCCAATTCTTTTTGGAGGATTGAGATAACAAAGCTTGTTCAGAATCCTTTTCTGTTCTTTGTCTAATTCTCAATTCGTGTGCCTCCAAAGAACCTTGAAGCTCATCTAACTTCATTTCATCTAGGTTTTTGGATTCCTCAATTACAGTAACAACCTAGTCGAATTCTAGGGTCAATGATCTAAGGATTTTCTCTACTTTACTTGTTTCAGACAGTCTTGCCATTGCTTTTCATCTGATTGGTGAAAGCTACTAACCTTGTAATGAATTCACCAATTGATTCTCCATCTTTCATCCTCAGTGCTTCATATTGCTTTCGGGGTGACTGCAGACGAATCTTCTTCAATCTATCTGCTCCTCCACAAGCATTCTTGAGGATGTCCCACGCGTTCTTCGCGGAATCACAGTCAATGATCAAATTCAGAATGTTTGAATCAACGCTTTGATGAATCAAGAACAGCCCTTTTCCATCTCTCTTCCGTAATGCATGGTGGTTGTTCCTCTACGCTTCAATGGCGTTTGCTGCCAGTGGTGGAACACCCTCATCAACGATTTCAAGTACATCTTGAAAGCGAAACAGGATCCTCATATGCGCACACCACCATTCGTAGTCCTTTCCATTGAAGATAGGGAGGTTCGACGGAATCCCACCACTACCGTTGTCTCGCGTCGCCATTGGAAGGATCGTTATCGCTCTGTTATACCAATTTGTTGAATCTTGATAAGCAAGATGAGTTGCAGAGAAAGAAAAGCGAAGGTTGTCGAAGAGAAATAATGCTTGTCGAAAGGGAGAGGGACTTGTCGAAGAGAGAAAAAGAGACTTGTCGAAATAGAGAGAATTCTACAAGAAAGTGAATTTCATTTTACATTGACAGGGGTGAGGTATATATACAAGTCGAATAGCTAACTAACTAACTAACTAGCTAACTAACTAACTAACTAACTAGCTAACTAACTAACTAGCCTGTGCCACATAAGAATTTATTCACGGCAATGAAAATTACAATGTATTCAATACCAAGATGCATTTGCTGATTAGGTTGAGCTAGCCCAATTATCTAATATTGGCTGTGTTTTTAGTCAAGTTCAATCTAAAACACTAAGCCATCTGTCCGGCCCGATCGAATCTAATGTCCAACGAATAAAACCACAAAAAATGTTTAAAAAACATTTTAAAAAAGAAGGGTTCAATTTGGCCTGTGGGATAATTTGACTGAGACACAATAGGCCAAAATTTTGAGCCTCTATTTAACAAAGAGCACTAAAACACTAAACCATCAGACCAACTTATTAGGTGTCGGTTAGGTTGTTGTGCCGAAATTGATACACTACAAGAAAAATTGGATTTACCGGCGGAAAAAATCTGCTGGAAATCCGTCGGTAAAACGCTCGTAGGTAATGTTTTTCGAAGGAGTTTCCGCCGGTAATTTTCGGCGTATTTTCCGGCGGATTATTTTTCCGCCGGAAATATCGACGAAAAAAGCCGCAGGAAATTACCGGCGAAAATTCCGCCGGAAAATCCGTCGAAAACCGTTTGTATTTTTTTTATTATTTTTATTGCAAATCTGCCGGAAAAGACAGAAATCCTCCGGTAAAGTTTTCGTTCTTCTTTATAAAATTTTCAAAACCGTCGGAAATATTATAAAATCCGCCGGTAATATTTTTTTTTGAAAAAAAATTCAAAAATCCGCCGGAAATTTTTGAAATCCATCGGAAAGTATTGATTTTTTTTAAAAAAAATTCAAAATCCCGCAAGAAACTCTTAAAATCCGCCGGAAAATTTCGTTATTTTTTAAGAAAGTTCAAAAACCACCGAAAAACACTAAAAAATTGCTGGTCATACATCCAACGACGATCCATTTTTGCATCGATGTAAGTGATACTAACTACAATATGCATCATATTTATGTGTAGATTAGAACAACGTACACACTATTTCATTTCAAAATAAGTTTACTCACTAATTTACTATATTCTTTTAATTAATGAGTGTAACTAATTAGTAACTTTACTACTAAAATAACAAACTATTAAAATAACTAACAAGTATTACTAACCACATATTATAATTAGTTTTTATAAACTTTACTAACATAGTATTATTGTCTTCCTTAACAAAATATTAACAAATCAAATTAGTTTTTCTATAACTCATTTCAATATAGATATTAATTGACTACTAAAATATCTAATAACAATAATATATCTATTTATTTAAAATTAAATTTACATAATATACTTTTCTATAATATAGTAGATATTATATAAGATATTTCTATTTTTCGTATCAAATACGATATTTCAATTAACAATTTTTTAAATAATTTCAACTTAACTAATAACTAGTATACTATTAACATATCATTTACTAAATTACTCTAATTAAAAAACTTTACTAGCATATTATTATTGTCTTCATAAAATATATTAAAAGAAACAACTTGATAACTAACTTGCAGTGAAGAGAAGTCTCTGCTTGACGCTAAATCCGGGCTACCTCTACTCCAACGAATTCTCACGAATTATAACTCAATCCTAAACAAAAACAGTTAATAATGTTAAATAACTCACTAAGTGATAGTTAAATAAAACACTTAACTAGTATTTAGTCAGAAACATACCATGAAAGATTTGTAAGAACCGCAAAAATGAAAGAAATATGAGTGAGGGAGAAGATGAGAGTATAAGGGAAGATGGAAAGAAATGAAAAATGGAAGAGAAGAGGGAAGGTGGGAGGTGAGGATGCGAATGGAAGGGGAGGGGGATATAAATATTTCGGACACAGAGAGATTTCCGCCGATACGGGTCATTTCCGGCATTATTTCGAATTTCGAAAATCCCTCCAAAATGTAAAACCGCCGAAAATTGGCATTTACCGGTGGAATTTTCGGTAAAAATAGATGGATCTAATTTCCGACGAATATTGGGAATTACCGGCGGATTTTGTTTGAATTTCGAATCTCCCTCCAAAATTGAAAACCGCCGGAAATGACACGTTACCAGCGGTTTTTTCGACCAAATTTTCCGTAGTAATTTCCGGCGGAATTTGCTACCTTACCGGCAGATTTTTCGAAATTTAAATTCCCCCCAAAAATGCTAATCCGCCGGAAATGACTTGTATCGGCGGAGATTTTTAAAAAGGATATAAAATAAATAAAACCGCCGGTAATTGTAGTAAAAATCCGCCGGTAATGTTTTGCCTGATAAAAATCCACCGATAACACTTTAATTTCCACCGAAAACTTACCAGCAATTAATATCCGCCAGAAGCTGCAAAAGTTCACCAAAACCGTACTGACGGAAAAAAATCCGCCGGAAATTTGCAATTTTCTTGTAGTGATACCCCGCCTTTTGCACCTTAGTGAGATTGTTGAGGAATAGTACAATATAGACAAATTTGAGCAATTTTCTAGGGGAAAGAAAGAAAATCCCTATGTATCGAAACTTAGTATTGTCGCGTGATAATATCTATTTATGACTTTTTTTCAACGTGGTCAAATACAAGGTTTGTGCTGGAAAAAATATATTCTACGCAAATGATAATTGATTCCTGATTAAAATATGCACCTAAGAAAGAACATATTCATAACTATGGATAAAAAGCAAAATAGATATTAGTACAGTTAAAAGCTTTATGAATCAATAATTCAAAAGAATCCACCATGACTATTTCGGTTAGAAAACAGGAGAGAAAATGACAAGCACTCTCAAATGGATTCTTCGACCAAATTTTCAGCATTATTTAGTTGATACTTGATAGTGAACAACGAACATATCTTTTTGTGTGAGAAATATTTTACTAGTAGGGGAAAAAATAGCCTATGGGCTATGATATTTTTTAAAAAAATACTGTAAAATTTTATGAAATACATAATTTTATTATATAATTTTTTTAAAATACCTAAATTTTTACAAACTACATATAGCTGAAAAGGTAAAATTAGTATCGACTTATTTTTTTTGTATCTCTTGTTAATTTTTATATTTAATTTTAAAAATTATCTTATACAGATAACCCTTATTTTTTTATGGGGACAAAATAAGTTTGTTATATATATATATATATACCAAAATAGTTTTTCAAGTGGGGAAAAATGCCCCCAATTTAATACAGGTGGATTCATCCCTGCATCTGTGTTATCTTCGATAAAACGTGCTTTTTTTTCTTCTTGTGATGGTGTTTGGATTGCATCAATATAAATAAATTCTGTTGCCCCAGTTCCAAAATCAATTTTAGCTTAAGTTGGTTTCTTAGATTTGAACCCCGAATCTTCTTCTTCTTTAATTTTTTTATCTTCCTGGGCTCGACAAATGAATTACTTTCTTGAGACTATTAACATTAATTTGATATACTTTATGATTGTTTTGAGTTGAGAGACAATAAAGCATTTGAATCATCTAACCTTATAACATGAGCAAATTTAAATAATCTAATCTAATCTAATCTATATCTATATCTATTCACTAGTGGAAAAAATGCATTTTATAACTGTCATTTATATCGGTTAAAAACGGCCTGATATTAAAAGTGACGCGGTGGCAGTTTTGTAATTAAAATTACAAATTTTATATCGGTTGCCACAGGAACCGATATAGAAAGTGCAAAAACCATCTTTCATATCGGTTCCATTGCGTAACCGTTATAGAAAGTGAAAAAAAATTAGGCTTCCATAACGGGTCAAAAACCACCCGTTATAGAAACTAAAAAATTAGGCTTTCACTTCGCTACCTCTCAGTACTCTCATTCGTGTTCGCTTCTCTCCCTCATCTCTTCCACTGTGTCTCCGTTCGCGTCGTCTCCCTTCGCCACAGCACCACCGCTGCGTCTCCCTTCGCCACAACACCATCGTCGCTGTTAGGTACTCCTCCTCCTCTTGCGGTACGTCTTCCATAACGTGTCTCTCACTGTTGCGCGTCTCCCTTCGCGCTGTTGCTGCGTCTCTCACTGTTGCTGAGTCTCCCGTCGCCACAGCACCACCACTGCGTCTCCCTTCGCCACAGCACCACCGCTGCGTCTCCCTTCGCCACAGCACCACCGTCGCACCCAGGTACTCCTCCTCCTCTTGCGGTTCCCTCTCTATTAACGTGTTTATTGATTTATTGATTTATTGATTTTGTTGCCTTACTGAGGTTAAAAACAAAAAGATCTTTCGTTTGTTTTGCATTAATTTCCTTCGTGGAGTGTTGTGTAAGTCTTTGTAGCATTCAGGATTTTAAAATTTAATGAGTACAAGAGAGGTTTACAAAGAGAAGCTGAGAAGCGGAAATCTCCACTACGATCCAACCATCAAAATTGGCCTCCATTCTGCTCGATGCCCTCGCTGTCTCTCTTCTCAACCTTAATTCTGTGAGTCTCTTATTTTTCTTTCTATCGCAACCTATAATCATTGTGTTTAGCGAATAAGGTGTTTGATGATTTGACTCAATGAAATTGATCGTATGGCAAAACAAGCTATTTGTTTGCACTTGTAGTTCTTAATTATTTAGGACAGTATAAACTATTTTGCATACTTTGGCCACTGAAAATGCTGTTAAACATCAATTCAAATGGCAAAACAAGCTTTCAAGTTCTATCTATTAGGTGTGAGTTTTACTGAGTTTTACTAATACTGTAGCTTGTATCATTTACTAGGAAGGGAAGCCCCTTGTGTTGAATGTCGTGAGGCGGGTTGAAAACAAACTATTGAATGATGTGTTATTACTTGACTATACTTTCTTCCTTCTCATTTTTCTAACTGAAAATGGTATTTCGTGTTTTATAATTTATTAAGGTCTGTTCTGTATCACTTTCAGGTCACGCGTCAAGGAGTATATTTCAATTGTTGGGATAGCTGATTTTAACAAAGTGCCAAGCTAATGTTTGGTGCTGACAGGTTAATAACTGAAATTTGAAACAGAATTTTATTATATTATCTTTTTCTTGTTCAAACTGTAATTTTTACTACTAACTTTTGTATGTATAGCCCTTCTATTAGAGAGAACCGGGTGACCACTGTTCAGTACTTGTCTGGTACTGGTTCATTAAGAGTTGGGGGTGAATTTTTGGCTAAACACTATCACCAAGTAAAATGTCTCTCCTTGACTTCTTGTTCCCCCTTTATCCTTTTTAATTGTTGTTATTATATACAGTTCAGTCATCAGTGTACCTTGTTTTATTGTTGTCTTGATTTTTTCAGCAGATTATATACTTGCCACAACCAACATGGGGAAATCATACAAAGGTTTTCACATTGGCAGAGCTATCTGTTAAAACATATCGTTACTATGCTCCAGCAACACGAGGGCTTGACTTTCATGGTTAGTTATTATTCTATTAAGTTGTGAAGTGTTTGTTTCTTATTTTCTAATTTGTGTCATTGTTCATTTAATGTTACTTTTTCCCATCTTGTTCCTTATAGGACTTCTAGAAGATCTTGGTTCTACCCCATCTGGCCGGATCTGTTGTTTTGCTACATGCATGGGGCAGATTAGGCAAAATACAACCAAGATCAAAATACAACCCTCGAGCAATGGGAGCAGATTAGGCAGCTGATAAGATCAAAATATTTGTTACCTATGTTTGAAAGTGCTTATCAGGCAAGTATTTTTACATGCAACCTACATTGAGCTTCTAACTTTTTACGGTTGAGAATTTTTGTGTGAACATAATCTACCACTAATTAGTTGAAATCACAAAGCGGTCCACTTGAAATCTCTTTCATCCTGAAGCTTTGCATAGGCAAAAGTTTCGAACTCAAAGTGCTTGGCTTCCCTTTTCATCGCATAATCCATATTCTAATTAAAAACTCTTTTTTAAGTTATACCAATATTTGTTCAACAGGGTTTTGCCAGTGGAAGCCTAGATGCAGATGCACATGCCCGTTTGTTGCTGATGGTGGTGAATTACTGTTAGCCCAGAGTTATGCAAAGAACATGGGTCTTTATGGAGAATGTGTTGGGGCCTTGAGCATGGTAAGAATTCCAAAGTATTAGATGGAGACAATTTGAATGGTTTTATTAGCAGTGATTAATGAACCCGCCTTGTATTTTGTTCTATTTTATCTGATTCTTTTTCTCGGATTATGTTTTGAATCTTCCTATCTTTTTAGATAAGATAATGTGATTTATAAATTTGTATTTGCTTTCTTAAAGGTTGATCAAAGAAAGGTTCTTACATTTTTTTATTAGTCTGCCTTATGTTTCTTTTCTACAAGGGAAACTCTTATAGGTCTGCAAGTCAGCAGATGTTGCAAGCAGGGTTGAGAGCCAGCTGAAACTCGTGATTAGGCCCATGTACTCAAGTGCTCCCATTCATGGTGCTTCTATTGTGACTGCCATTCTCAAGGACGGGTAATGTTTACAAGGCTACTATATTATATGAACCACTTTTGTGTTTTCTTTTGAATGTATGAATGTTGTATAGTCAGAGAGTAGTTTGGTGGCATATTAGACATGATTAGTGATAGGACATCAAGGTGTAGTTTGATCTTAGTAGCTGCCTTTATGGAATTATGGATATTACTCAGAAACTTGTGTATTTGGTGGCATATTATCATTATGACGTCTAAATATATATCTCTTGGCATACTTTATGTATGCAGCTTTGTTGTTTCCATTGTCGGCCTTCTTGGAATAAATTGACTGGTTTTTCTGTTGGTAATGTGAGTCCCTTGCATATTATCATATGATTGGATTGCGGAAATATTCTGTAGCCCCTATTGGACGACTAAAGGCCAGATACCAGGATTTGGGTTGCAAATTGTTTAATGAACTGTATAATGGACATTTTGTTTAAAACTGCTTGTATGCTTTCCATTTTGATGATAATCCTGTTTTCATTTGTATGTGGGTCAGTGGGTGATGTCACTATGAAGTTCTTTTTTTGTAAATTTATATAGACTGCTTTAAATCTTGCTAAATTATTTTGTGATGTCATTACTCTGCTTCCCCCCTTGGCATGAAAGATCATTTTGGGAATATATGGTCATTGTTTTTTTGTATTTGGTGTTGGTCATGTTTTTGAGATTATGCTGTTGTGTTTTATCAAACTATTGTTCTTTATGTCAGGAAAACGGAGGAGCAGAAGCCAAGAGAGCAGAGACCCAAAGCCAACGAGAACAAACCTGTTATGATCGAGTGCACGCCTCTACGCCTTCACGCCGCCGCCTCCGTCTTCTTCTGCTCTTCTCTCTGTTTTCTGGTGAGCCCGAATCTCTTTGAAAATCTGGATTAAATTGAAATCTTAGAACCCTGATTTCTTTTGTTTTTGTTTTTTCAACTTATTTTATGTGTTTATCTTTTGCTATGACAGATAGGTTCGATTTTTGAGTATGTGAACCAAAAGCCAGTGTTTGGAGTTTTGGGCTCTGATAGCGTTTTCTATGCTCCCTTGCTTGGTTTTTTTGCCTTCACTGGTATTCCCACTTCGGTAACTGCTTCATCACCATATATCTTTGATCATTATTATCCATGTGTTACTGTAAGGGTTAATATCAGAAGCTAGACAAGTAAAATTATTGATATATTAAGTAGTGGTTCTTTGTCTATTATGACAAATAGTTATGTGTGTTGTTGGAAACAAACTGATGCACACATAGGTAATGGAAAAGTGAAAAGTAGAGAAGAAGAAATGATGATGGAATATGTTTATTGAAGCAAGTGGTTCACTGTCAATACAGGTAATTTAGTTTCTGTTTTACTTCCCTTTTCCGTTGCAAGTGGTTGAAGCAAAATCCGAAACCTGACTTGGTATTAGGATACAATATACTATGTTTTGTAGACATCCCTTAAAAAAATATCATGAATACATAAGTGATATGTTTATCTATTTTGCAAAAGACCAGAACATAATTCTCATGCTTTTTTATTATTGTTAGTATTGCATGTTTCCTTTTTCTTTTATATTGAGTGAATAGCTATTGTGTAGATGTTGAGATTTAGTGGAATATGGTGACAGGTGAAGAAAGGGGTGGATGATCGGCCAATACTTGAACTTGTGCATGGTCTATACCATGATTTGGGTGTACAGGACCTCACAGTGCAGATTGATTATGCATGATGAGATTATCTTAACTCTTTCATCCTAATCACTATTTCAGATTATCTTAACTTCTTTCACATTTGTGTATTTTAGAATTACACTGTGGTCTCAACTGAGCCTGAGAAGAAGCCTTCAGAAACTGCTACCGTTGTGGCCTAAGACATTTGTGGATCCTATTTCTATTGGGTGTATGTAGATGACTAACTAGTGTTCTTAATGTTGCAGGTGACAATTTCTAAGGATGACACTGTTGTTCTTGATGGGGCAGGTGACAAGAAAGGATTGAGGAAAGATGTGAACAGATTAGGTCAGCAATTGAAAATACCACTTCTGATTTTCACCATTTGTTTTTATGCATATCGTGCTTGATTTACTAACAGATTAGGTGTAATGATAATCATTATTGTTCTGAACTAATTGCACTTTTTTGTTAACTCTTTTGGGTAGTTGGGTCTGATTGGGAAGGATCTAGAGATAGAGAAGGGAAGGGAAGATTGGGTCATACTTGAAGTTAGCTGGTTGGAAGAGAAAAAGATATATGGGAAGAGAGAAGAGCCAATAAGGTTGGCTCAATCTGATAAGAACCTTTGGATTCATGCTCAGTACCTGTGAAGTCTTTCCCTGCTGAACAAGTTGATATTCTGAATCTTTGTTTTCTTTATTGATTGTTGTCTGGTTGAGTCTAGTGTCTAGAGTTGTGTCCTATACAGAAAACAATATACATTCAATTTACTGTGGTGACTTTTATTAGTCCTTCATTTCAGTTGTAATATTAATTAATAGGTTTTTGGGAATTTAACAATATACGTGGTCCGTAAAAGAATTATTACAGAAGGATCTAGAGTTGATGGAAGACAACCTCACTTTTTTTTTAAAAAAAAGACTTTTCATATCGGTTCCCATTGAAAACCGATGTTAAAAATCATTTTTTTTTAAAAAAAAAGAGACTTTTCATATCGGTTCCCATAGAAAACCGATGTAAAAAATCGTTTTTTTTTAAAAAAAATAGACTTTTCATATCGGTTCCCATATAAAACCGATGTTAAAAATCATTTTTTTTTTTAAAAAGAGACTTTTCATATTGGTTCTAGGCGCAACCGATATGAAAACAACTTTTCATAACGGTTCAGGAACCGATATGAAATGTCCCTATTTTTTATATCTCCTTTTTCGGCATCGGTTCGGGAACCGATATGAAATGTCAATTTTAACCGATATGAAAAGCCTTTTTTCCATTAGTGATTTATCTATTTATACAAACAAACCTCCTGTGAAATTACCAATTTAGATCTCTTATTAACAAGACACATATCTAATTTAAAGGTAAAAATGTCATTACCCTTTCTTTCTTTCTTTCTTTCTTTTTCTTCTTGTTACACTCTCTTTCTTCCTTTTTTTCTCTTTCTTCTTACACTCTCTTTCCTCCTTTTCATTTTTCTCTTACACTATATTTCTTCCTTTTTTCTTTTTACTTTACTTTTACTTTTCCCATAAACAATTCTTTTCTTTCTCTTATCAATTCACTTTAGTTTTTTTAACTAAATTTCTAAATTTATACAAACACTACTCCACTAAAATTACCTATCAAATGTAAATGAGTCATACTAAAAAACAAAAAAAAACTATCACCTTTTTGGAAAATTTGTTTACACTCTTATTGATAATCTACTATCACCTCTGATTGATAATCTACTATCTAACTTTTATTATCTACTATAATCTACTAATCAACTAAAATAATCAATTTAAACTACGAGATAACTCCAATGATGTATAAAAAATACGGGATAACTTCACTGATATATAAAAAAACACAGGATTAATATTTGTCATTGATAATTAAATTTTTTGAAGACTACTATAAACCTACTATCTAATAAATAAGAAGGTTTATAGTAGTCTTCAAAATATTTAATCATCCCTTTTACTATCTACTAATTAAATTTTTTAAACCTACTATAAACCTAATTAAATTTGTTTACACTCTTATTGTTAATCTACTATCTCTCTTTTACTATCTACTAATCAAATAAAATAATTAATTAAAACTACGAGATAACTGCACTGATATAAAAAAATACAGGATAACTGCACTGATATATAAAAAAATACGAGATTAATATTTGTCATTGATAATTAAAATTTTTGAAGACTACTACATACAAACCTACTATCTAAAAAACAAGAGGACTTAATGACTATTTAAACTTCTAATTAATATTTAAAACAAATACTTTTTATTGATAATCTACTATCTAACTTTTACTATCTACTATAATCTACTAATCAAATAAAATAATCAATTGAAACTACGAGATAAATGCACTGAAACTTATAAAAACACGGGATAACTGCAGTGATATATAAAAAAACACGGGATTAATATTTGCCATTAATAATTATAATTTTTGAAGATTACTATAAACCTACTATCTAAAAAAACAAGAAGGTTTAATGACTATTTAAACTGATTAATATTTAAAACGCACGTGACAAATATTTGTCACTAATACCTAAAAAAGGACAAATAATTATCACTGATATATAAAAAACACGGGATAAATATTTCTTATTGATAATCTACTATTTATCTTTTACTATTATAATCTACTAATCAATTCAAATAATCAATTGAAACTATGAGATAACTGCACTGATACATAAAAAACACGGGATAACTGCACTGATATATAAAAAAATGGGGATAACTGCAATGATATATATTAAAACACGGGATAGCTGCACTTATATATAAAAAAACACGAGATAACAACATTGATATATAAAAAAAACACTGCACTGATATATAAAAAAACACGGGATAAATGAACAGATTGTTTTTAAATGATACTTTTACATTTTTAGATTTTAATATTTATCTATTTTTTATTTGAAACTCCTTTTTATCTACTTTAAATTTGTCTTTATTTTCACAGGGTAATTTTTAGACTATTTAAATACTGTCTAAGTTCATTCATAAAAAGAACACGATAGAACCCGTGCGTATGCACGAGTATCCTACTAGTGGTAACGAAAGAATGATTGAATGATAAGCTTAGCACCGATACGATCTCCCCTTCCATTTCTTCGTCCCCAACTCCCTCTCCGTCCCCCTCCCCATTTGTCCAAATCTTCACCTCCTCCTCCCCAAACTTCATTTCCAACTTCACCTTCATCTTCGTCCCCCCCAAATCCATTTGTCTTTTGATAATCAATATCCACATTGGTTATATTAAGAAAGAGGAAAAGGAATAAATCAGTGCAGAAACAAACTCGAGACATTTAGCCATTCTTTTCCACGCCTAATGCCAATTAGCCTAAAATGGTAAGGTCACTTTATAGTGTAAACGGAAGTCGCATGAACGTTTCCCTTTTCAAAAACTAAATATTAAATTTATGTCTCCTTAATACATTAATGGGTCATTTTAACCCTTTAACCCACTTCAATGTTAAAAAGGTTTGTTTAGCAATGATCATTTGGAGGAATAAAATTTTGAGGTTGGTTCTTTAGTCAAAGCTTGTTTTAGTGAAACAAGATGGATTTAAATTTGTTGTATGGACAACTTATTTAAAATTTAGAACGTGGACATGGTCATAAATAATTGTAGTAAAAAAAGATGATTTTAAATTGGGTATGTACAACTGATTTAAACGTGATGACAACAAATCTGGTGAAACAATAATCCTTTAAATCAACTGTCTAAAAAAATGTTTATCATAAAAATGATATTTACGATAAACAATGCAAATGGAAAACGTAGTAATGTGAAAAGGAATTGGGAGAGAGAGGAAACTAGATAAAACGTAGGCGTATTTTGGCTTGTACAGTAATGGGGATGTCCCTCATAAATGAGAGGGTGCCTCTAATATTAGTATTTTCTTGCTCGTTATAAAAAGATTCGAAGTGGTTTATGTTGGGCTGAGAATGTGGCCCAATTAAATAAAATGAAAGGCCCGTTGCCTTTTGAACCCGGGGGATACTTCATACAACCCCCTACCAAGAGACACCCCCAACCCCCCAATATCCCAAAAATGCCCCTCCTTTCTTAACTCTCCTCTCCTCTCCTCTCCTCTCACACTCCCCTTTCCACCCTAAACCCATTTTCTCGAATTTCTCCAATTCCCCATATCAATCCCTCTCTCCCTCTCCTCCATTTCACTTCCCATTTTGTTTCCTTTCGTGTTTGCGTCCATTTCTGAGCTCAAACAGGTATGAAAATCATCAGAGTTCATTTCGTTTCGTTCCTTTTTTTTTCTGAAACTGTGTATGGTTTGGTACGTTAGGTCCGAACCTGTATACTCGACACTTTAAAACCGAACTTTTCGGACTCAAGTTCCGAACCGGTTCGGTAGTTAATCTCCGAACCTGGCCAATATTGCTGAATACTTGTTTTGTGTAATTTTTTCAGATATGGAATTCGTTGCATTATATTCTATCTTTATTTGAATAAAGATCTAGCAAAAACGAAACATTTAATCTCTATTTCAATTGTTTGGAACATAACGAAACAAGAACGACAAATGAACGACAACTAAAACGATAAAAAGAAACATAACGAAACAACTACGAAATTAGTGATTATTTGGGAAGTCCCTGTTCCAGAAGATAAATGATCTCTCCCGGAGTGCGAATTGTTTCGACAAACAGCTCCAGGATACTACGTCCCATTGGAACATTAGCATGCACTTCCATCATTGCGCGATGCCATCGTCACTCCGGATCTCCATAGCTGAATAACGGACTGTCCCGTCATCTCCACAACTGTACTTGCGGGAACGTAAACGACTTACGTCTTTACGCCACTCTCCCTCTTGGCGAACCTTCCTCTATGCCTTTTCCTTCAAATGGGTGAATGTTATATTGTTATTCAACCTACAGAAGATAGGATTGCGACAATAAAAATACACACCATCGTCCCTGTTGGTGACAGTTCCACGGTGATGAAGGACGGTTAGGAATTTGTCACTTGAGTACTGGGTTGGGCACAACTATCATTCCTTTTCAGCGGGTGGGGTTAGTGTGTTTGTGAAGATGCAGAGAAGATGAAGGAGAAATATGGGTAGGGTTTTTGTGTGAAAGTCAGTGAAATGTGAGAACCTATTTATAATAGTGAGATCAAACGTGAGCCATTGATTTTGAACGATCAGAACCATTGAAATTCTATCCGTTGGGGCACAATTTCTAAAGAAAATATTAACCACTCGTTTTTCTGACACGTTTGACTGTTTTTTTGACTGATTTTAAGTCGTTGATGATAATGGACGGTGGAATCTGAGTCGTTGAAAAATCATTAAATATATGTCGTATGGTTCGGAACTTAAGTGTCGAACCAATTCGGTTCGTAAGGTCCGAACTTGATATAAACAATTTTAGGGGGGGTGTCTCTGAAGATACAACACTCGGTGGTGAACAACCGAACTGTATCGGTTCGTAAGGTCCGAAACATTGTAATCTCCGAAAAAAAAGGGAAACACGCGTTTCATTAAGGGTATTTTTGTCTTTTCGCTAGTTTAGGGGGTGTCTACTGAGTAGAGGGGGGTTGTACGAAGTATGACCCTTTGTACCCCCTCTTTCTCAAAATTCAGAATTTTTAGGAACCAAAAGTGCTAAAACAATAAATTTAAGAGACAATAGTGCAATTAATAAATATGGGGATTTTATTTTTGTATGTGAATAATTGAAAGGAATTTAATTTTTTTTAACAAAGTTAACAAATTTGAATATTATTAATAAAAAATAGATGTTAAAGAGCTTCACTCCGATAAATTCAGTATCTAATTTGACTCATATTAATAAAAAAACAGTATAATTTATTTTTAAGCTAATGTAATTTTTTTAAAAATGAATTCTTAATTGTGATTTGAATGCTCCCTCCCTCCCTTCCTCTGTGTGTGTCATCTTTCTCTTTAAAAATGTTGAACTCACCAAAGACATAAACTTTTTTGGTAAACTCGGGTATCCACCGCACGGACAGTAGTGACTAATCTCTTGCTCATTGTAGGTGCCTCGAAGGGCAGGACAACTGGTCCAGAGTTTTAACGCTGCTCCGTACCCACTAAAGACATAAACTTTGAAGTCAATGAATCGAAATCCCATTACATTCTACTAAAAAAACTTTTGAAAAAGTTACTTTAAAGGTGGAATATTCTAAAATATATTCGTATGTTTGGATAATTAGGTTTTTAGTTAATGCAGTGAAGCTTAGCTGATTATATCTCTCTTTTGTCTTTATTACATGACTTCATCAGGTTGGTGACTATGACACATTTATTTAAAGCAATGTTTAAGGTGTATAAGTGCATCATATAGTATGCGGTGGATTAATATTTGAAACTAGCTTGAAAATATAAAGACAATGGATGTTCGCCCCTATAAGTAGAATATCTTAGCCCTCCAAACGACTGAGGCAGTGGCTTAATCGGTGAATGAATAACAAATATGATGAGTTTTGAAACACTAATTCATTTGAGAAATGCTAGTATCACATTTTCTAACACACTTTTTTCATTTAGACTACAACATTTTATGCCTAAAGGAAACAAATTTTCTGATGATGTTAATAAAAGAATTTGTTGTCAAAAATTGATTAACAAAAAACCATCAACGTCTATTGATCTGTGCCCCAAGGTAGGCGATCAGTTCCTTTGATTCGCCTAGTCACGTTACCGGCTCATTGAGGTCGCTCGTTGCTTGGGAGAAGGTGGTGGTGAAGTCGAGCTGAGTCGTTGCTGGTCGCGTTCAGAGCTCCGGCGGGGTGTACCTGCGATGACACTCCGACGCCCAAGTCAGTGGGGGTAATATTCGAGCAGAGTAACGTTATGTGTAAAAAGCATACCTGTCAGCTGAGGTCAGACCTCTAAATATAGTGCCAGAGACTCTGCGGGTGACCGTCGGATCGCGTACGGCTTGATCTGAGCCGTTGATCTTGTGGATCTAGGTCATGTCTCTCTACTTCGCTAATTGGGTCGTTCGCGGTCGGTCTTGTGACAACATTGGGCTCCGGCCCAGTTCAAAACAGTTGCCCCCAGGCCGAAGCCGTCCATAGGAGCGGGTTCAGGCCTGAGAACGATTGCCCCCCAAAGGAGCGACTTTGTCTTCATATGGTCGCCTGCGCTGAGGCGACTTGCATTCATGCCTGAGCAACAGGTTCTTACTTGCCCTTTAATGACGTGGCATTCTGAGTTTGATAGACATGACATTTCGCCTTTCGATGTGATGGACAAGACGTTTGAATTTTTTGATGGGGCGTGTAATGATGGTGGTTCAATTCTCAAGGGCCGTCATTAATGCTGGAGGCGAAGGGTCATGTCGCTTCGATTCCTGGTCTGCTTCCTCTATATATAGGGCACCCTTCCTTCATTTCTTATTTTGCTTTCTCGCATTTTTGCTCTGAGAGCGACTTACATTCTCCGGTGAGCGACCAGGTTTCTGGTGATATTCTGGTGAGGTGTTCTCCGGTGAGCGACTTATCACTCAGGCGCGACTCTACTCCAGATCGCCTTCTTCTTGTAATCGCCAGCGCGACCAACTTGTCTCCAACTCCAGGTACTTATCTTCTCATTAGTTCCCAGCCTTGGTTTTTCCTTTTTATTCTAACGTTAGCGAGGGGGGTGTCAGGCCCGGGGTCGACATTGTCGCCCCCTTCTGTAGGTCGTCTCTAGGTGGTCTGACTTTCTTGCCCCCTCCTTGCAGGGTCACTTTACTTCTGGCTCTGGCGCGGACAAAGCAAACCGCCCGCATTCCCGGCAGTCTTCCTGTTCGACTGGCCGAAACTTGTACTCGCCCTGCTTCATGTAAAGCTATGAGTGAATCTCAATCTGAAGCCCACCCGCCTACCTCTTCTACTAACCTGTCTGGCTTGAGCACATCTACCGACCGGACAATTTCTACTGGTAATTTCGCTCTTACCCCCCTCATGGAGGAGTCGAACCCCGTTCCCGCTATGCACCAGTCGTCCCTTCAGCCGTCACTTTCTCAAGGATCGGAAGATACTGTTGAACCATCCAGGGCCGGGAAGACCCCCGCCCATCCTGCTACTACTTCGGCTCGTTCGGAGTGGGACTCGAGTCAAGCTGACGGAGTAGGGGATCCTGATTGGGGAGGCGTGATTGGCGAAGATCGCTCTTGGATCTATTTGACCGTGCTCAACAACGTACCCTCGATCCTTTGCCCCGGGGACGAGGTACTTCAATATTTTGCAAACATGATAGGCGATCCGGGTCAAATATGGGCGGTCGAAGGTCCTTCTCCGGGCGAGCACGTGGCTGGTGTGTGAAAAAGATGTGCAAGTATACACAGTCACAAACAAGTAATATAATGATAAGAAAGGTCGAACCCACAGGGATTGGATTAACTTATGTATGTTTAAGAAAATATAAATTGGTGTTACTATACTACTCACGAATTTGGGGTTTTTATGTTAAGTGAAAACAGAATGCAAATTTGTAAAAGAATGTGAAGGAAATCAGTTGAGAATGATAGCTGAGATGTCTTCACTAAATAATTTACTTTTGAGAGTTTTGTGCTTTTATGTGGTGCAGATGCACCAAGGTGCAGATGCATTGAGTGCAGCTCCATGAGTATGTGTCTTTGAGCTACTTTCTTCAGAATTTCGTTACAAGCTTCTATGTCTAGGCGTGCTAAATAAGTTCACTCCTGCCTTTGAAGTACTCACTGTTTCACCCTTAGGACTATGTTATCCTATGTCTAGGACTTAACATGGTTTTAACAAAGTTTTCTTTATTACACAAGTTAACAAAGCTTTCATTAAAACACTCACCCTTATTAGTCTTGATTTCTAGTTATAAACCATGTCTGTGAATATAACTCTACTTATTCTAAGCGATCAACCTCACAATAATATGGATATAGTTTAACACAAGACCCAAAATACATGCAACACTTAAAGGCACAATAACTTACTCAAAAGCTCATTATAAAGTTAGAACATCTCAACCTAAAAAGCTTTAGCTCATATTATGCATTGCAAGGCAAAGATAGATGAAATAAAACATATTAATATAAATGAAAGTACAAGAGATATCAATAGGGTAGAGATTACACTGATTGAAGTACTCTTGCATAAATTTTCCCAGCAGTGCAGAAGCACTGATTTCCTAGTGCAGTTGCACCTAACTAAGTTGATGAAGAAGTCGTCAGTTCCCTCCTTACCTTCTTACTACTAAAACTATAAAATAAAATACAAGAAAGGAAACTACTAAATCCTAAGAAAATTGTATGAAAGTGATATGGAATTGGATATGTCTTCAAGTGAGAAGTGGAAGCCTTTTTATAGCCTTGGAGGTTTCCTTTTCAAGTGAGGGTTTGCTTGAAAATCAAGCTGACCAAATGTGGCTTAACCATGGTTACTTTTCAGAGCTTTGATTGAGAAGATTGAGTCCAAAGGGGAGGTCCAATTGTGGAAAGCCATGTGTTCTAGTTGCGTAGCCTTTCATGATGATTTTCCATTGTGGGCGCCTCCTCTTGCATGTTGGCATGTGCCTCCATGTGACTTATGACTAAGCATGATGTCATAGAAAAGTTTATGCATTGGTATGAATTGAGGTGCTTCCAAGGTGGGGTTAAATTTTCCTTCAACGCAGGATGGTGCAGATGCACCTAAGTGCAGTTGCACTGCTGTAAGTGTAGTTTAGTGCAGATGCATTATTGTTTCCCTGGTGTATTTGCACCTAACTGCAAGTGCACTGAACAAACATCTAAAACATACCAATATATATATATATATATATATATATATATATATATATATATATATATATATATATAAAATGCTTAAATCATTACATAATCCTCTTTGAAACATAGAATGTTGTTATCTTACTCATGCTGCTATATTTAACAAATATTATACTTGGTTTCAAGCAATTAGTTATGTTTAGATGCATAAATAACTCTATATAAAATAGAGTTATCAGTGGCCACCGTCCATTCTTCTCTCAAATTCACTATGTACGCGAACGTTCTTCGTGACACGAAGGTTCGTCCCCCGTTTACTTCTTTTCAACGTTCCATCCTTCGTTACCTTGGAGTCGCCCGTCCCAACTGCACCCAAACTCGGGGGCCTTCATTAAGGTGTCCGAGCAGCTAATGAGAGTAATGAGGCGCGACTGCTCTCGGTCTCTATTCTTCAAGATTTTCTAGATGAGCAGGCGGCCAGAACCTGGGAGTAATAGAAACCGGTGGGAGCATCTAAGCATCAAGGGCCAACTGGACTTCAAAATTTTCAAACCTTACTCCGATTCACTGAAACCCTTGAAGCTTTCTTTCATGTGGGTTGTACCCGTTTGCGAGGAATATCGCAAGATGGTCGGGGCTCTGGACGCTCGGGGA
Organism: Astragalus membranaceus; assembly: GCA_039519185.1. Classification (NCBI taxonomy): domain Eukaryota; kingdom Viridiplantae; phylum Streptophyta; class Magnoliopsida; order Fabales; family Fabaceae; genus Astragalus; species Astragalus membranaceus. The sequence continues at coordinate 115,333,895 of CM076850.1, forward strand.
CGGGTAAGCAGCTACAAGTTCCCCATTGCGTGGACGTATGCACACTACCGTCGTCCCCCAGGCACTTATAAAACACGCTGAGAGCTTACCGAGGGCGATCTAGAAACATTGAGACTGCTTGAGAACATGGCTTCCTGGATGGACGAGGAATTGATTAAGTGTTATAAGCTGATACGGGCACGGGACGATCTTGGTTTCTGCGTCGCTCTTGGTGCGACCACTTCCTTTCCCTTTTTTTTACATGGTTCTGACCATTCTTTCTTCCTTTTTAGGTGAAATGGCGGGCATGGGATACGAGGAGCTCATGAGGAAGACTAGGAAAGGCAGAAAATCTCAACCCGCTCCCTCTGCCTCTATCGAAGCTCCTTCCCCGGTCGATGGAGCTGTCATTGCTGCCGATGAAGGGGGAAACAGCACACCTGTCAACCCCAGCTCTGGAGAAAGAGGGATCGCTCTCTTCCCACTGTTAAGCTTACTGGGGACGACTCCGGGGTTGACCCTCCATCAAAGAGGGCTAAGGCTGCGAAGGAAGCTCAGAGGAGGCCGGTCTCTGGCCTGGACTTGGATGAGGTCTCTAAGGCGGACTTCGACCGCTTCTACCAAGACTCTGTTCTCTTCATGGCAGAGGTGGCGAAGGCCGGTTCTCGTGTGATCGCTATATTGAAGCAAGGAGGGGCGGATCGGACTGCAGGTAATAGACTCCTCACCCAAAACTTGTGGTTGGAAAGTGATAATTTAGACAAAACTGATAAGCTAAGCCGTGCCTATGGATTTATCTCAGAGTTACGGGGGGAGCTGGAGGCCACCAAGAAGAAACTTCAAGAGTCTGGGGCCGTTCTCAAGCCTACTGTCGATGCTCTTGATGAAACAAGGAAGACACTCTCCACCACAACTAAAGAGCGGAATGACGCCCTGACCGCCAAAGCTGAGGCCGAGACGAGGACGCAGTTGGAAGTAGCCAAGGTGAATGAGCTGTCCACCCGGGTCGAGGGGTTGCTTGAAGAGATCGTTGAGCTTAAGAGGAACGTTGGCACCCTGGAAAAAGAGCGGGACGAGGCTCAAGAGGAATGCGACCGGGTGGTTGAGTCTACCCTTGCTGTTTGCCAGGAGCGGTTTGAAGAGGCTCTGGCCCAGGTGCAATGTGTCTATCCCACCTTGGAGATCGATCCCCACATCATCAACCCCTCCCACTCCCTCAAGAATGGTCGCATTGTCTACCCCATGGAGAAGGACGAGCAGAGGAACATTGTGAGAGAGGAAGTTATTGTCTATGAGCGTCCACTTTAACTTGTAAAATTTTTTCTGTACTTTTTGTTTAGGGAGGCCTTTTGGTCGCCCCTTTTTGATGTAATATGTACTTCATTGGGGCTCGCCCCTTTTTTATCTGTGTACTTTATTTCGATCGTTCTTCTAATTTCATGCTTCATTGATTACTTTATCGCTCAATTGATAATTGATAATCGTTCTTTTTTCTTTTTATTCGAGTATTCGTCCTCGGACAGTTTACTAGATTTCTGTCCAGATTGAACTTGTCCTTGGAGGTGCGGCCATCTTTTAAAGTCGCTTCGTGTGCAACTTAGATCGACTAAGCACGTTCTGACCTACTCAGTAGTTTATCAAACTTGGTTTGAACTTAACTCGCCTGACAGTTTTTAACTTGTTATGAACAAAATGTAAATGTACGAATGATCGTTAGAAAATATTCCATCTCTATTGATGGCCGCGCGGGCCTCAATAAAAACCCAGTGGGAAAAAAAAGTGTGCCCGGTTAACTTGATTAATCGTGTTACAAGAAATCTTGTCAATGATACAGTTTGATCAAAACAAAAAT